>JXTC01000293.1:167030-177503 GCA_002914845.1 Trema orientale
CTCTAGGCTAGTTAACTTTGGTTTCTTCCTTAAGTAGTACCTTTTGGTCATTTAATTTTCATTTAATTCTTATTTTGCATTTATTTGTTTTCTTGAGTGTCTGTTTTAATTGAAATAGTATTAGCTTAGATAAAATTAAGTCACAAATATCATAATAATTAGTATAAGGAGGAAATAGCAATGCTTGTGGTACGACAACCCACTTCCCACTTTATTACTTGTTGCGATATCGTTCACTTGCGATTATTCATTTTGTGCACACGTTAAACCATGCTACATTTTGCACAAAAGTAACGCGCACCAAGTTTTCGGCGCCGTTGCCGGGGATTGTTCCATTTTCAATTTGTGCTAATATTGTGACTAAGTGACTTGATCCTAATTTGAGCATTTTTCTTTTTAATTTGGCTAAGTTATTGTTTCACTTGCTCGTTTTGAACGTTTATGCGAAGAGCTCATAATCGAGAACTATTACCACTTGATCTTGAGATTGAAAGAACTCTTTGAAGGTTGAGAAAAGAGAAAAGGCAAGCTAATCTCCCTATGCCGAAGGATGAGGCACAACAACAACAACAACGAGCTTTGCGTGATTAGTTCAAGCCCGTTGTGAATGATAACTACTCAGGGATCCGGCGGTAAACTATCAATGCTAATAATTTTGAATTGAAGCCGACTCTCATCAATATGGTGCAACAAAACCAATATGGGGGTATGCCCCATGAAGACCCCAACGTTCACCTTGCTATGTTTTTGGAGATATGTGATACAATCAAGGTGAACGGAGCGTCGGATGATGCTATTCGGCTACGCTTATTCCCATTTTCTCTTAGGGACAAGGCTAGGGGTTGGCTTCAGTCGTTGCAAGCTAGAAGTGTTGGCACTTGGGAGAACTTAGCATCAAAGTTCCTTTCAAAATTCTTCCTGCCATCGAAGACCTCTCAACTCCGTGGAGAGATAGCTCAATTTAGACAATTGGACTTTGAGCCGCTTTATGAAGCATAGGAGCGATTCAAAGATCTTATCCGGAAATGCCCACAATATGGATACTAAGATTGGTTCCAAATCCAATTATTCTACAATGGGTTGAATGGCCAAACAAGGACCATTGTGGATACGGCGACTGGCGGTACTCTTTTATCTAAAATTACCGAGAAAGCTCAACTATTATTGGAAGAAATGGCTTCCAATAATTATCAATGGCCTAATGAGCGGTCAATCTTGAAGAGGGTGGCCAATGTGAATGAAGTTGATCCAATAGCCAACCTCACTGCTCAAGTATCGGCTTTGACAAGCCAAATTTCTGCATTGACTACTAGAGAGGCACAATTAAGCAAGGAGCCAATGGGAGTGTCTAGTGCTTCCTTTGGGAATGATAGGGGTGATCTTGAACAAGTGAACTACTTGAACAACTGAAATTTGAACTACCAGGGGAACAACATGCCTAATAATTTGTCCACTCATTATCATCCCGGTCTTCGCATCCACGAGAATTTTTCTTATGGGAATACTAGAAATGTCTTGCAACCACCACCGGGATATAATCCACCAGTGGCGGAGAAGAAACTTTCTTTGGAGGATCTTTTGAGCACTTTCATTGTGGAGACTAGGGGAAGGTTTAACAAGGATGAGGTTCATCTTGACAACATTGAGACTTATTGTAACAATATAAATGCCACTATAAAGTCTTTGGAGGTGCAAATTGGCCAACTTGCCAATTCAATCAAAGAGCAAACATCCGGCAAGTTCCCTAGCGATACGGAGACCAATTCCAAGGATCATTGCAAGGAAATCACTCTTAGAAGCGGGAAAGAAGTTGAAGCTCCAAGACTCAAGGAGAGTGTGGGTGACATGGCTAAAAAAGATATTGTTGAAGAGCCACCAAAGGTGATTTCTAAGCCAAGTTCTATTTCATTTCTGGATAATCCACCTATCATCACCCCACCTTTGCCATATCCCTAAAGATTTCAAAAAAAGAAGTTGGATGCCCAATTTGCAAAGTTCCTTGAGATTTTCAAGAAGTTACACATCAACATCCCTTTCGCCGATGCTTTAGAGCAAATGCCGAACTATGTGAAATTTATGAAGGATGTGATGTCAAAGAAGCATAGATTGGAGGATTATGAAACGGTCAAGCTTACTGAGGAGTGTAGTGCTATCCTCCAAAGGAAGTTGCCCCAAAAGTTGAAAGATCTGAGGAGTTTTACTATTCCTTGCACCATTGAGAGTTCTACTTCTAAAAAAGCTTTGTGTGACCTTGGTGCTAGTATTAATCTCATGCCGTTATCTGTTTTCAAGAAGTTGGGTCTTGGTGAAGTGAAGCCTACCACTATTTCTCTACAAATGGCAGGCCGTTCTCTTACTTATCCAAGGGGCATCATTGAGGACGTTTTAGTGAAGGTCGACAAGTTTATCTTCCCAGTTGATTTTATGGTGCTTGATATGGAAGAGGACCAGGAAATTCTCATTATTCTTGGTCGCCCATTCTTAGCCACGGGTAGAGCACTTATTGATGTTCATAGTAGAAAATTAACACTCCGGGTAAATGACGAAGAGGTACAATTCAATCTTTACCGTACTTTAAAATTTCCGGATGAGGCACATTCGTGTAATCGAGTTGATGTGGTTGGCACTTGTATGAAAAACATTGCTCAAGATGTGTTGTCTTGCGACCCATTGAAGCATTGTCTTGTTAATTCTCATTTTTGGAAAAATGCACTCCCCACTACGGAATTTGGTGATTCTTGCTACATTATTGATGAAGATCTTATTGATTGTATGCTTGATCTTGATTCTTTGCCTATTGGGGTAGATCATAGTGGCCAAGATGATGTATATAAGCCCGTTTTTGCTATTGAAGAATCTAAGGTAGGTGGTGAAATTTCTAGTCCGGTTAAAAATAGGTTAGTGTTAAAACTATTACCTGATCACCTTCGTTATGCGTTCTTGGGAGAAGGTTCTAAGTCACCGGTCATTATTTCTTCATCCTTGAGTCGAGAAGAGGAGGAAAAACTCCTTGATGTCTTGAGAGCACACAAAAGTGCATTGAGGTGGTCAATTTCTGATATCAAGGGTATTAGCCCTATTACTTGCATGCACAAGATTTTGATGGAAGAGACTTATATGCCATCTATAGAGCACCAAAGGGGGTTGAATCCGGCTATGAAGGAAGTTGTGAGGGCTGAGGTATTAAAGCTTTTTAACGCGGGAATTATTTATACTATCTCCGATAGCTCTTGGGTGAGCCCAGTCCAAGTGGTACCGAAAAAAAGAGGCATGATGGTGATAAAGAATCCCACTCCCATTTATTGATCAAATGCTTGACCGTCTGGCAGGATATTATATTATTGCTTTTTGGATAGGTATTCGGGTTATAATCAGATCGCTATTGCGCTAGAAGATCAAGAGAAGACCACTTTTACTTGCCCATATGGTACGTTCGCCTTCCGTCGGATACCGTTTGGGTTGTGTAATGCACCGGTAACCTTTCAACGTTGCATGATGGTCACTTTTTCAGACATGATTAAAGAAATTATAGAGGTATTTATGGATGATTTCTTAGTGTTTGGGTCTACATTTGATCATTGCCTTCATAATTTAGCTCTTGTGTTGTAACGGTGTGAAGAGAAGAACCTTGTACTCAATTAGAAAAAGTGTCATTTTATGGTCAAGGAAGGCATTGTTCTTATCCATAGAATATCTTCAAAGGGTATTGAGGTGGACCGAGCAAAGATTGAGGTGATTGAGAAGCTTCCACTACCGACAAATGTAAATGCTATTCGGAGTTTTCTTAGCCATGCCGGGTTTTACCGGTGATTTATTACGGATTTTTCAAAGATAGTGAAGCCCTTATGCAATTTACTAGAAAAGGGTGCTCCATTTGTGTTTGACGAGGCTCGTTTGGTTGCTTTCAATGCTATAAAAGAAATGTTGACTCTAGCTCCTATTGTTGTTGCACCCGATTGGAATGAGCCCTTTGAAATTATGTGTGATACAAGTGATCATGCCGTTGGCGCGGTTCTCAAACAAAGAAGAGACAAGAATTTTTGAGCTATCTACTATGAAAGCCGTACTCTCAATACTGCTCAAGAGAATTACACCACTACCGAGAAGGAGATGTTGGCAGTAGTCTATGCGTGTGAAGTTTCGATCATATATTATTGGGTCCAAGGTGAATATTTATACGGACCATGCCGCTATCTGTTACTTGTTTGCAAAGAAAGATGCCAAGCCTCGGTTGATAAGATGGATTCTCTTGCTTCAAGAATTTGATATGGAGATTTGGGATAAGAAGGGAAGTGAAAATGTTGTTGCGGATCATCTCTCAAGGCTTGAAGTTGATGAAGTGGAAGGTAGCTCAAGCATTAATGAAGTCTTCCCGGATGAGCAACTCTTTGGTATGGAGGTAAATCTTCTTTGGTTTGCCGATATTGTGAATTTTTAGCTTGTAAAGTGTTGCCACCGGACTTGTCTAGCCAACAACGAAAGAAGTTTCTCTATGATGTGAGAAACTATCTTTGGGATGATCCAATTTTGTTTAAGAAATGCTCGGATCAACTTATTCGAAGATGTGTGCCTGAAGAAGAAGTTCAAAACATTCTCCATCATTGCTATGCTCCACCTTATGGAGGACACTTTAGAGCTACTCGAACCACCGCAAAGGTACTGCAATCCGGATTTTATTGGCCTACTTTGTTTCGGGATAGCTTACTTTTGTCAAGACTTGTGATCGTTGTCAACATGTGGGAAATATCTCTAGACGGCATGAGTTGCCCTTGACTAACATTATGGAGATTGAGATTTTCGATTTATGGGGTATCGACTTCATGGGGCTATTTCCCTCTTCGTTTGGCAATGAATACATTCTTGTGGCAGTGAATTACGTCTCTAAGTGGGTGGAAGCCGTTGCTACACCAACAAACGATGGTAAGGTTGTAGTCAAGTTCCTACACCGGAATATTTTTACTCGCTTCGGCACTCCGCAGGCTATAATTAGTGATGAATGCACCCACTTTTGTAACAAGGTATTCAGTGCTCTCCTTGTCAAGTATGGAGTGAGGTATAAAGTAGCACTTGCCTATCATCCTCAAACAAATGGGCAAGCAGAGATATCAAACCGGGTGATAAAGCAAATTTTAGAGAAAACAGTGAATATAAACTGAAAAGATTGGCCAATCAAGTTTGATGACACATTGTGGGCATATAGGACGGCTTTCAAGACACCAATTGGTATGTCACCTTACTAATTGGTGTTTGGAAAGGCATGTCATTTTCCAGTTGAACTGGAGCACAAGGCATTTTGGGCAATCAAGAAGTTGAATTTTGACTTGAAAGCCACTGATGAGCAGATATTGTTACAACTCAATGAATTGGATGAATTTCGAAGAGACGCCTATGAGAATGTCCGGATTTATAAGGAACACACTAAGAAGTGGCATGAAAAGCAAATCTTGAGATGAGAGTTTCTTTCAGGTCAACAAGTGCTACTCTTTAATTCTCGATTGAAATTATTTCTGGGTAAACTCAAGTCCAGGTGGTCGGGTCCTTTCATTGTCCAAAGGGTATTTTCGTTCGGAGCTATTGAACTGAAGGGAGATGATAGCTCTCTTTTTTGTGTTAACGGGCAAAGACTTAAATACTATTATGGTGGTGAGGTTCGACAAGTAGACATAATTTCTCTTGTTGAGCCAAACTAGAGATATAAAGACGTCAGGCTGAGGACGTTAAACTAAGCACTATGTGGGAGGCAACCCACATCTTTCTCGCATTTTGATAAGTTTTTCTTGCTGTTGGTGTCAAAAAGACTAAGTTTGGGGGAGTTCCATGGTTCTTGCTTGGGAAAAATATGAAAGAAAGGTGTTAAATAGAGCGTTGGGCAAATTGTGGGCACTGCAGTGCCGAAAAAATGGCACTACGGTGCCCAAAACGAGCCAAAAGGCTCATTCTAGCCAGAATTGTGGCACTGCGGTGCCACACACAGGCACCGCGGTGCCCTCTCAAAAGAAAAAAGAAAAAAAAAACCAAAGCGGCGCCGCGGTGCCTTATAGCTTCTCAGCCCAAATTTTTCCTCTCCAACTTTTCTCATACTCCCACCACTCCCCAACACCTCCAACTATTCCTCTATCTTCATTCCCCCAAATCCATCACAAAAATCCCTTTCATCTTCTTGATGTTACACTTTGGGACATCAAAGCTTTAGCATTTGAAGGATTCAAGGTCCACTCTTTCATCTCCATAAGTCAAAGGTTTCATCTCTTCACACAAGACAAGTAGGTGACTTTTTCTCCTACTGAAAATTTTGAGTTTCTTATGCTACATTGTGGTGCTTTATGAGTTTTTGATGAGATTAGAACCATATTAAACTTAGTGGATACCTTGAAGTAGTAGTTGCAAGTGTGAGAATTGTGTTGCACACAAGGTGTTCGACAAAAGTCCCCTACAACCTCATCTTGTTTAATTGCCTAATATCAACTATCTTCATGATTCTTTAGATGCTTACTAATTACAAGGTAATGTTCTAAAGTGTGGTGGTTTGCTTTTAGTGATGGATATCAAGAAAATTTTGTATGCACACAAGGTGTTTGATGAAAGGCTTGTGCTATATTGAATTAAGTCTTGGAAGGATTTATTGATTCATTGACATTTGTTGTGTTAATTTGGGTACGTGTTTATACTTGTGGAGGTGTTGGTAAGAGGTTGGCTAGTGTGGTATTGGTCTTTTTGGGACTACTAGGGTGGTGGCTTCTTTAATCTTAGCTTATTTGTTGTTGGTGGTGGTGCATTCTTGACATTTTTGGTGTGGTATAGTGATCTTGATACTTGTGTGACAATTGGCCTTGATCTCTTATTCAATTGTGGTGGTAGTGGCTTGAGTTTTATTGATCTTTCGACTACTTGTGCTTATATTTTATGGCCATGGCATCCAAGCGCAAGACTACATTTAGTGCTTCATCATCTTCATCCTCTTCTTATGATAAAAAGAGATTTGTAAGTGCTAAAGCGGAGAAAAGATATGCCACATTTGTGACAGTGAAGTCACCGGTTCAAGAGCGGGATTTTGAAGACCCGGGAGAAGAAGTAGAAGCAATTATTGCTGCAAGGAAATGGCAAGAATTTACAAAACAACCCGAGCCCGGCACTTATGAAATTTCAGCTGAGTTTTATGCGAATGCCAAAGAACATAATGACTTCAAAGTTTTTGTTCGGGGTAAATGGGTCTCATTTCATTGGTTTACTATCAACCGGTACTATAAATTGCCTGACATTGATAATGATGAATACTCCCAACTTCGGGAGTAAGGTGTTGATCCTGAAGAGGTCATTTGCTATTTAGCATGACCGGGTACAGAATGAAACCGCTCAAAGACCGATGTGGTGAATTTTTCTGCTGCAGGATTGAACAACATACCGAATGCAATGCACTACTTCATCTCAGCAAAGTTCCTTTCTTCCAGTAGCTTTAGTGAGGTTACCAAAGAACGGGCCATTTTGAATTATGCCATCTTAAAAGGGTTGAGTATTGATGTTCGCAATATCATTCAACACAATATTTCCCACATTCTGAGGGGTACTACCAGTGGAGGACTTGCTCATCCTTCGTTGATCTATGGCTTATGTCGCCAAGCAAATGTCCCCACACGCCCTGGTGAAATTGCCATCCAACCTCGAGCCCCATTACAATGGAGTATTATCCAAGCATACCATTCTCCGGGAATACGAAGGACAAGTAAGTGGAGACGACAAAAGAGGACCGCTGGACAACCTCAACAAGATGCTAGTCCCTTTGTCCAAGAGGATGATTCACATGTCCCACCACCACCTAAAGCAAGTAATGCCCAAATGGATCTGTCTCATCAGATTTATGCTGTGCGGGAGCACATGACATTGATGCAACAGAGCATTTCGGCTCAACAACAGTGGCAGGGAGCTTTTCAACATCAATTTAATTAATTTGCAGTACACCAAGAGCAACACTTTGCTTATCAATCGCAGTTCAATGACGCATTGGTCCAGATGTTTTCCAATTGTGCACTAAATTCTGGATCCAATGCTGTGATGTTCCCCGCACCACCACAATACCCACCGTTCGAGCCTAACCAATCGGAGTTTTATCCTCCCCCACCTCTTCCCCAGGGCGATGATCATGGAGACGACTGATGTCTTCACTCAGGGAAGTCCTCTGTACCTTTCTTCTTTTATCATTGAGGACAATGCTATTTTTAAGTTTGGGGGAGGGATTTCATTTTTATTTTCTTTGTCTTCTTTTTGTGGGTTTATTTTCTTTACCTTTCGGTTGTCTGTGTAGGTTTTTCTTAATTTTCTATGCTTTGTGTTCATGAATTTGTGTTAAAAACTTAGGTATTGTTTTGATTTGTTCATCTTTGGCCGATGATAAGAATAGAATTGTGTTGAAGTAGCTCTTGAAAAATTTTAGGTATTGACTTAGTCCGTGTGCTTGACTTTGATCTTGGCTCTTACTTTTCTTGAGACTCGTTGCACTATTGAGCACATAACCATGCACATTTTAATTGTTGGATACTTAGAGAAAATTTATGCGAATTTAGTGTTATATTAGGATCTCATCGAACTCTAGAACTTGTTTGAAGACCATTTGAGGTGAAATCCTAGACAACACATCACTAGAGAAATGACTTAGGCCGTTCTTGGATCGATTGAGCCATTCAAGCCTACCTTTGATGATTGATTGACTCTATCTTATCCCTTTGAGCTTATTGACTTTTCTTTGTCTCCCATATTATGTACCTAGCCTCTAAATATTATCCAAACACTTCACCCTGCACTTTAAGCACATACACATATAGTACAATATTTTAGATAGCATAGAAATTGGTGGTGTTTAAGAATAATTATGGAAGAAATCATATGTGGTGTCTGTGTGAAAAAAAAAAAAAAAAAAACGCTATACCCTTCCATATCAATCTTTGATGATATTTCTCAAAAAAAAAAAAAAAAGGAATATGATAAAAAATGAGGAAAATAGAGAAATATCTGTAATTATTAATTTTGAGGGTATAGTCACTTGTAAAAGGTTCATTAGTGAATCAAAGGAATAAAAAGCAAGTTTGGGGGAGTGATAGAAATTCATAGTCGAAGGATGTGAAAATAGGAAGAATCTTAGAACGGAATATGTGTGTGCTTAAGGTGTTTGAGCCAATAAATTTCTTCTTTATCATACCCTCACCTTGGCCTTACATTATAAGCTTTTAAAGTCCTAATAATCTTTAGTAATGTGTTAGTCTACATTAGTGGATAATGGTTGGAAAAACAAGCATATGGAGATCGAATAATTCTTGTGTAGAGATCGAAAATTCCATCTCACGAGATTTGCATAAACTAATCCGGGTTCAAAACAATTTAATGTGTTTGGTTATCTACACACACACACGCAAAGAGTCAGAAAGAGAGTAAGACCAGCATTAGAGTTGAAATTCTAGATGTTGTAAATATCTATTAATTTTTCTGGAGCTACAATCTTGAGCAATCTTTGAGGCCAGTTGATGTTCGAATTAAATTAATACTTGATTTGTGTGTTTTGTTTCTTTTCTTTTCTTTTCTTTTTGGTTTTACTTTGCTCGAGGACTAGCAAATTATCTAAGTTTGGGGGAATTTGATAAGTGAATTTTATTCACTTAATTAGTCTTGATATTTGCTAGGTTTCTTAGTCTTTTATGTTGTTTTCACGGTGTTTTTGTTTATATTGTAGGTCTTGTTGATTTGTAAAACTTTGAAGCTCTTTTAAGAATGTATCAATGGACCATTGGAGCCATGAAAGCAAAGCCTAAAGTACCATAGTATAACCTCTTAGATCTATGGTGTTTGGAAGAGGGAGCTTAGAAGAAGAGGCTAAAAGGAAGACATCTGAAAAATCTGGGCGGATTTGAAGCGCCGCGGTGCCACTCTTAGAGCACCGCGGTGCCGTGTCAAAAATAGACTGGCATCGCGGTGCCACTGTCTTGCAACATGAAATTTTCGAACAAGCGTCGTGATGCATATTTTGCGGCACCGCGGCGCCCTCGGCTTGCCACATCATCATTTTTACACCTCTTTCTTACCTCTTTTGATGCCCTAGCCGCCAAAGGACTATATAGAACGATTCTCAAGGGAGATTTGGGGACTTTTGGAGCCTAAAAAGAGGGGTACAAAGGAGGAATCAAAGAAAGAATAAGGAGGAAGAAGGACGACGATAACTTTGGGGATTTTCATCAAATCAATAGAGTTCTTTCTTCTCTTTTCTTTATGATGCCAATAATTTTTAGTTTATTTTTGTTTATTTCAACTATGAACTAATTTTGTATCTAGAAGATTGATGTAAGCCTTGCTTGCACCTATGTCTTGATTCCAATGAATTCTTTATGATATTTCTCATGATTTGTTTGTGTTATTTTGATTATTGGTGCTTTCAATTAATTTGCCTTTAATTGAATGAATGGGTTTCTTGAAATTGACACTTGAGAAAGG
>JXTC01000293.1:177660-196362 GCA_002914845.1 Trema orientale
TATATTTGTTTCCATTCCATTGATGAAAGATATGCTTTCTTCGCATCTGAACTAATGAAGTTAGCCAAGTTGAACACGAACTACAAACATTTGATTTTCAATTGAGTCACATAAACTTCTTTTCTTTGCGCTAAGATTAATGTATTATCAATCAAACCATGGTCTCTTTTTGCCTTTTTTTTTTTTTTTTCTTTTTCCTCTTTTTTTTCTAGGGTTTCTAATACTTATACCTATAAAAACCGAAAAAAGATTACAAATATACGGAAGCCAGACTTTTTTCTAATTTTCGTACGGTTTTTATTAGGAAAATATCACTTTTTAAAAAATATTTAGAAAAATACCATTTTTAAAATAGGTACTGATTACCGGTTTCAAGAAACTGGCTACTGGTTACTAGTTATATACCAGTTATAAATATCTTTGGTTACAGAAACTGGTTACCAGAAACTAGTTACTATTTTAAAAAATAGTATTTTTCTAAATATTTTTTTAAAAACGGTATTTTTCTAATAAAAACCGTACCATACCTTAAAATACAAAACCACCGTATTTTTCAAATTTTTTTTAGAAACACCGTATATTATGTAATTTCCCCTTTTTTCTTTTTTATCTTGCTAAATGTGGAGTTGGGGACCTTTTCTTTTTCCGCTAAATGTGGTAGACTAGGGGACTTAAACCCAGACATAAATGGAAAAAAGGAACCTCAACTTTTATTTCTTCATTTATAATTTTTGTAGTTCTTTTCACTTTATTTTTTGCCAAATTTTGGGGTTTTTTGTTGTGTGATTATTTTTGGATTTTGGCAACTATAGTTTTATAATTACACTCGCATATAATCTTAATAATTTTTTTGAACTAAAATAACTGGAATATTTATAAAATTAATTCTTAGATACCATAGTTATCCTCGCAGAATACGTATTTCTTGTCTCTTGGATATTTGGAGTTATCTAACTCCCTTTTCTATTTTCTAAATACCCACGGTAATTAGTAGGATATATAAGGTAATGTCATTTTTTCTTCATTATTATTATTATTATTATTATTTTATTTTTAATCAAGGATATGCTCAGTCTCTATTTCTATTTTCATTATACCCGTCGTAACCTAATAAGATACCCAACTTTTTTTTTTTTATTACCAATAAAGAATGCTCAATTCCCCTTTTTCATTTCCTTGATATCATTGGTAACCTAGTAAGATACCTAACGTATTTTTTATTTTCAGTCAAGAATACCTAATTCTTCTTTCCATTTCCCTGATACCATAGATAACATGTTATGATACCTATGAGACTCTTTTTTTTCCCAATCAAGAACGACTTCTCATGTCCTTGATATCTATGGTAACTTCTTACTTTTATTTTTCTCTCTTTTAGATAAGAAACGCTCAGTTTAATTGAAATTTTTTAGATACTTTCAAATGTTTTAGATACTATAGGTAACCTGCTACAATAATTCGCTGAAGTCACCTATCAAGTCACCTATCATATTATAAGATCCACCTAGGAGCTTGCTACTTTAAATACATAATTAGAGTGACATATGAAAGAGCATATTTGTTGTATTTTTCATGTTGCAACGTGAGTGGTTTATCTGGTTTATGTTACAATATACGATTAAATATTTGATCTGATGAGTGTTTTAGTATTTTCTTAATATATGCTTTTAGATCACGAATTGGACGATTGTTAATCATGAAAGTCTGATTATATTAATTGATAGTGATTGAATATTTGTCTTGGATATAATTAATGTTAATATTTGCACTACATGGCATTAAAATATTTTATTTCTATAAAAATATATTCACTAATCTGATTATTTGTTGATTGGATGTGATATTGTGTATCAATCACTAATGTGGACAGGTTTTGGTGTTGTAGAATGGATACTCTATATTTACCTAATTTATCTATAAAAAGTTGTTCACATTTGGATAAGGAAAATATCACTAATTATGACATTATGATTGAAATTAAGAGTGACGATTCGTGTCAGCAGGTTGTTTTTATGTCGTATCAATATCTATGTATAATAATATATACTTTAACTCGAAGCCAACCCGTTTAATAATCGGGTCAGAAATTTTAAACCAAACCCGACCCCTTTTTAAACGAGTTAACTCAATACAACTTTTATAACCTGTTTATTCAAATTGGCCATATTCAGGTCAAGTTAACTCGACATGACCCGTTAACCCATTTAATCTAAATTAGCTAAAATATACTTGTTACGACATCTAACATGAATTCGTATATATTTTATGACCTTGAGACATAAATATTTACTAAAACTAAATTGAAACACATAAAATCTCAATATATATGCATAATAAAGTCTTAAAAATACAAAAAAAAAAAAAAAAAAGTCTAAACATACATAATAAAAATATTATAATTTTCAAACAAGTATTATATAGGTCATAGACGAGTTAAATTGAAATTATCCCGTTTATAAATGGGTCAGTTTAGGATTGGTGGGTCAACCTGAACCTGACCTATTAAATAAACAGGTTTGAAGGTTCAAAGCGGTTTTAGCCCAAACCCACTTAAGGCAAACCCAAGCTTGTTAACTCTGTGCGGGCTTCGAGTCGTATTGTCATGTCGTGTTATAAATTGCTAGCCATAATTGAAATAATTAGTGTAGAAGTTTCCTTAATATTTTCTACTAATTCTAGATGTTTTTGATTGATTACAATTGATTTATGAGTTGTCAAAATCATTGTGTAATCGTATTTTCCTTTTCAGGAAAGAAATATGCTATTGTCTTTTTATATTATAACATGAATATGCTGACAGATTCATGTTGAAACATCTGTGCAAATCAACATTTATCTTCCATATTAGTTTTCTAAGTTTGGAAACAAACTTAGTTGATTGTACAGGTCTTTTAATCAATATTAAATGTGTTTAGCCAAAATCGAGTAGTTGTTTTCTTTTAGTCATTTCTTAGACTTAGGAGGTATCCTAGTCATGTATTACAGTACTTCGGAAGAATTGCTGAATATCTTTAGGAGAAGACTAACTTCAAGACTCTGAAGGGATATCAGGAGGACGGAGTCAACCAAAGTCGAGTAGTACTTACTAGATGCATTAGTGAAGAGATTACAGTCACATTGTGATAATAAAAGAGGGAATCTTTTATTTGTATAAGTCAATTAGTGATTGCACTCATTTGAACCTTACTAATCCGTTCATTTCTCTGGGAATTGCCCCTTAGATATAGGTTATCAGGAGATAACTAAACCAAGTAAAAATTCTTTGTGTCTCATTTTTACTTTTTCATTATTGCAACATCCATTCTTTATATTTCATCATAATTAAATAATTGGTAAAATTATTTTAATTTGGTCATATATGAAAAATAGACCTAACATTTGGTATCAATGTAGGACACTAATGTTTTTTGTGAGATCTTGTAGTTATTTGATCTGAGGTTTTAGGTATGTCTTTCCCGAATAAATGCGAGTCTATTTCACAAACTCCATTGCTTGATGGTTCCAATTATCCTTTGGAATACACACATGAAAGTTTTCATCAAAGCTCTCGAAGAAAAAGCTTGGATATCTGTTCTCATGAGTTTGGAACATCCTGTGACGAAGGATGAAAATAACATAACTATTCTCAAACTCAAAATTTCCTGGTCTTCTGATGATGATAATTAGTGAACTATAACTCTAAGACTTTGCATGCAATTTTTAATTATGTAGATGCAATTTTTGAAGAATCTGGTGATATGAAATGAACATAAATTATAATGTAATCCACTATATTTAAAGAATTGAGAATGAGAGAAGATGAAAAATTTTCTGACTATTTTATCAAGTTATATGATATTTCTAACAAATCTTTTGCTATGGGTGAACATTTTACATATTCAATGTTGGTGAGAAAGATCATCCGATCTCTATTTGCTAGGTTCCAACTGAAGATCACAGCAATCAAGGAAAGCAAGAACCTTGATCTCATGAAAGTTGAGGAACTAATGGGATCTTTTTAGACAAATGAGATGAATCTCAAACAATGAAAGAAAGAGAAAACCATTGCATTTAAAGCTGCATCAGAATCCACTAAAGAAGAAGGTGACGTTGAGGGCGACGAGTATGCCCTGTTGACAAAGAAGTTTAGCAAGTTCTTGAAGAAAATAGGCAAATAGTCAAAATTGAGCAACACAAACAAAGGTAAGCCTTCTTCTAAACCTCATAATAATAAGAAGAAAGGTATTCGATATAAGGAATGTGAAGGGTCTGGTACGTGCAAGCTAAGTATACTAATACCTTAAAGAAAAAGTCAAAGACTATAGTATTTCTGATAGTAATCAAGAAGAGGATGACAACTATATAAGTAATCACATAGCCTTTAGTGTTTCTTTGTTTCTAACATTGCTTGTTCTTTGTCGATCTACAGGTCATGTTGCAACACTGATTGCATCTGGCAATCCAATTGTAACATCAGCGATAGACAAAGTGAATGATATTGATTCTGACAGTGATGAATCTATGTACTCATAGTAGATTAGAGTGAAGGAATAGAATAGATCTCCTTAAGGTAGAATTTCTGTTCTTACCTAATACAAGGAGCATTCAAAAATCAAATTATAGAAATTAGAGACTTTGCTAGCTGAAAAAAGGCAAAGTTAAATGAGGTTTCAGTTGAACTTGAAAGGACTCAAGAGACTTTAAAAATATTGAATTCCTGGTCTGCTAATCATGATCACATTCTATCTATTGAAAAATCTAGTTCTAACCCTAGAGGACTTGAATTTAAAGGTGAGCACTTTAATTCAAAAACTATTTTTGTTAAGAGTCCTTTTCTAACTCTATTACAGAAACTAGTACTGATGTTACAACATAAAAACCTCATGTTGCAGCATACAATAAATAAACTGCACCTACATCAGTTTTAGGAAATCTTGCTAATGTCGTAACACGGATATTTCATATTGCAACACACAACAAAATAACATCATATCTATCAATATGTAAATATGATAAATTTGTGCCAACTTATCCCTTATATAGTATCAAAGGTCTCATCAAACCTCAATATTTTACCATGATGAATTTTTTGGAAAATAGTTACTATTCACATTAGATAAATGGCCTGTGTCATGCTTAATAGTAAGAAGCTTACCAAGAGGTTGTGGGCTAAGGCAGTAAACACGACATATTACATAATTAACCGTGTCTATTTGCGACAAGGTACGAGAAGAATACCCTATGAAATCTGGCAAGGTAAGAAACGTAACTTGTGTTATTTTTATATTTTTGGGAGTACATATTATATCCTAAATAATCGAGATCACTTGGGTAAGTTTGACGCTAAGGTTACTCAAATTATAGTAGGACTTATCGTGTTTACAATATGAGAACTCAATCTATATTAAAATCTACAAATATTTTTCTTGATTATTTTCATGATTTTGTATATTATTCAAAGGAGGATGAGATTTATAGCTTTACTGATAAAGCTGTTATAAATTCTGGTTCTAATCCTTATGCTACAATATAGCCTGACACTGCTGCAGAACCAAACAAACATGTTACAATATTGGATGCTGGTGTTACAACATTGGCTGAGCAGAGAAGTTGCATCAGTCGATGTTGCAACCACTAAACTTACAACGGATGTTTGTGATCAAATTAGGAGAGAACAATAATCAAAAGTAGAAAAATAGTCATACTACAGACCTAATCATAAGTAACCTTGATGATGTGGTGGTCACAAGAAGGAGAAATGTGAATCTGGTAAAATATGTGTGCTTTACCTCGATGATTGGCCTAAAAATGTCAAAGAAACCCTATTAGATGAATTTTTGGTAAAAGTCATGCAAGAGAAGCTAGAATAGTTCACTAGGAACGATATGTGGATACTTGTTCCTAGACATAGTAATTCTAATATGATTGGAACCAAATGAATTTTTTAGAACAAATCTGATGAATTTGGTAACATAATTAGAAATAAAGCTAGGTTTACTTGCTCAAGGATACACACAAGTTAAGATTATTGATTTCGATGAAACTTTTGCTCTTATTGCTAGATTGGAATTTTATTCATTTACTTCTTGTTATTGCTTGTCTTATAGACTTTACTTCTTGCAGGAATTCATAACATTTTTTCTAGCTTTACAGGTCAAGCAACTTGATGATGCGATCTTCATATCCCAAAGCAAGTATGCTAGAAACCTAGTGAAGAAGTTTGGTTTGGAATCTGCCAAACACATGGACACCCGATGAGCATAAATCTCAAGTTGACCAACGATGAAAATGGTATTGATGTTGATCCAACTTTGTACACGAGTATGATAGGGAATATGTTGTATCTTACTACAAGTCGCCCAGATATTTCCTCTAGTGTTAGCGTTTCTGCTAGATATCAATCTAGACCTAAGAACTCCTATGTTCTTGATGTTACAAGAATTATCAAATATGTGAATGGGACAATTGATTATGGTATTTGTTACTTCAAAGACACTAACATCCATTTTGCAGGTCAAATTGACATAGGTTAGGCTGGAAATGTTGACGATAGGTGATAGGGGTCGTTAGCACAGTCAAATTAGAATTTATAATATCTCCTTTAAATATCTTAGAAATTCTAGAGAAATCTAGTAAACCCTTATACAGTGCCAAGAAGGGTCGATCTTACGTGGAACTGATTTAATCAACAAGTTGTTAATCCTAAGGTTGAAGGGGGTTTCTAACTAAAATAATTGAAAATGGGAAAATAAGTAAAGTCAGTAAATAGTAAAATAAATAGGTTAAAGGTTTATTCTCCACCACTAATCACTTAACCACATCAATTACCGAGTATCATATTAGTCAATATTCAAACTCATTAGCTAGGAATTAATAGCATACCCACTAATTCTAATTCTCTTTCTTATACTCATTAGGCAAAACAAGCTCTTTACCTAATTTCTATTGGCCAGGTAATATTGGATCCGCTCTCTCAATTAGTCTACCTAATGTATTAAGATCTTGAGAATATACTAAACTAAGTAATTCATCTCATAAACTCAGAATCGTTTAACTTAGGTTTTACTCTTCATCATAATCTCATATAATTATGCACATGTATTTATAATCATGATCATGCTACTAACAATTAAAAATTAGACAATTATGGATCTAACTTCTCTTCTAGTAATATTATATTAATCATATATTATTCAGTGGCCATCCAAATAATAAATAATCAATATAATAATTATCAAGCACAGAAGAATATAAGACAAGTCTGAATTAAAACACTGACTAATATAAAAACTTAGAAAATTAATACAACTACATAACTAGGGCTTTGAAATCACCCTTAACCCTAACCTAAAACCTAATCTACCAACAACCTAAGGTATAACAATAGAAACATAATGCTAGAAAAGTAAAACAAAGGAAAAAAGAAAGAAGAAAACGTAGTACAATTTGATTAGAGTTGGATTTTAACTAAAAATTCACTCAAAAGACTTAAAGTGTTATAAAAAATGAAAGTTTGAGAAGTCAAAAGCTAAAAAAAAAAAAAGGAATAAGGACTTAAGTAATATATTATGTAAAGGTTGAGGACCCAAATGATATTAAAAGTATTAAATAACGACTGAATTGAACGAAAAATTAAAAAGAGACTAAAGTGATACAAATATATAAGATTAGGCTCTAAAAACCACCCAAAAAAAAGTTGGGGACCTAATTAATACTCGAAAAAAAGGTTAGGGGCCACAAGTGATATAAAAACTTAATAGGCTGTATTCTGAAATATCACTTAGTTACAAACTAACACGTGTGGTGCGACCCCCATACCTATTCACTCAACCCAGATTTTGAAAAGTTGCTCCTGGGTTTTACTAGCTGCACTCCGGCTCATCTCATTCAGAGCCAATGATTAAAATATCGATATCGATGTCGATGTTTTATTTTACAGATATTGTCGAAGATATTGTCAATATGTCGAAGATATTCTGGGACAAATATCGAAATTTGTCTTAAAATTCTCTAAAAATGCTAAAACAAGTGATATTGCATAATTTATACTAATTTTTATTTAAAAACAAAACCTATTTATACTTTACAAGACAATAAAATATATGTATGTAGTAGAAAAATGACCGAATTTCATTTAAAGAATAATTTTAAAATCAGAATATATATCACACTATTTTATTCAATATATCTCATATAAAATACTTTACAAATTATAACTAGTTCTAAATTATATTGAAAATAAATGAAAATTATTAATAATATAAAATAGTTCAAATACATTCAATATCAAAAAGAGTTTCTATGAGTTTGAAAGTCATAAGAGAAATTCCCATTTTGTTCCAAAATTTCATTCAAAAGTCACGAGAGTCTCCGTAGAAATTTCAAAATAATAAATACAAGTAGTATTTTGATTAAATAAAAATAATTCCAAAATTATACCGACATATTATAGAGGTAGATTTATTTTTGTATTATTTACTATCATTTTCTAATATAAAAAAAAAAACTTAGAAAAAAATTTAACATTTTTATCCGTATTTCAAAATATCGATGATATTGTCGCCACAATATCTATGAATATTTTTTTATCAATATTTACTGATATTGATATATTCACATTATTAACATTTTACGGATAGTTTACCAATACAGAGGATAAATATCTTCTTTGTTATCAATGTCGACACTTTGGCAAAATACCAATATGTCGCAACAATTTGCCCACGCAAATGTAACAACATTTTAATATGGTCCTGGAACGAGCGCTGCACCTGAGTGTCTAACAGATAATGGATGTTTCTCTTAGGAACCCACACTACAACAATGCTATCCCCTTCTCCACCGCCATCACCGCCGGGAAACACCACCCAACCGCCATCAAGGCCTCTAATTTTCTTCCTTTATACCTCAAATCTCCGCCGCCACCAGCTTCCTCCGACAACTCCACCAACTCATCACCTCTCTCCGGCCAACTCCGCCGCCCCAAAACCCTCAAAACCACCTCTCCTTCCGCAAAATCTGCCCCAAAAGTCACCTCAAACCCGCTCAAAACCCTCGTAAGCCCCAACCGAGTTCCGAACAGCAACAGCGAAAATTCGCACTCTGTTACAAAGAAGCTCTGGCTCACCAGCAAGCTCTCGCCGCCTCCGCCTCCACCTCCACCTCCTCCAATACCAGCTCCTTCTCCTCCGGAAGCTGTCGACGAAAGCGAGGAGGAAGAAGACGAGGAGAACGGCGGCGAGGAGAATTTGGACTCGCCCAGAGTCGAATTCCGGCAAGAGGGGAAGATTTTCGTGGGAAATTTGCCGAGCTGGATCAAGAAAAACGACGTGTCCGAGTTCTTTCGCCAGTTCGGGCCGATAAAGAATGTGATTTTGATAAAGGCTCATGAGAATACGGAGAGAAATGCGGGTTTCGGGTTCGTTTTGTACGCGGGAACGACGGCCGCCAAGTCGGCGATGAACGCAGTGGAGTTTGACGGCGTGGAGTTCCATGGGAGGGTCTTGACTGTGAAATTGGATGATGGGAGGAGGCTCAAAGGGAAAATGGAGGAGAGGGCGAGGTGGGTTGATGGCTATGATGGGGTTGAGTATCGTTCCAAGTGGCACGAAGAGAGGGAGGGCTCGCGTATGGAGTTTAAGAAGGTGGTGGAGACTGAGCCTGAGAATTGGAAGGCAGTTGTTCAGTCTTTTCAGAGAATAGAGAAGGTAAAAGTTTATTATGTACACCCTTATTTTCAATTGAGCTAATTTGGTTTCTCATTTAAGTACTCAAAATGATGACTAGTTCCTTACAATTGAAGAAGCAAGATTCCAGTGTGTTAAGTTTATGTGTTTTTTTGCTTTACATTTGAGGTTTGTACTAATGAGAATATAATGCAATGATGGTATTCACTTGGAAAGAAAAATAGAAAAATGGAATTTTGACTTCTTTACAGGTTTATGTTGTTTCCTGTTCTCATTGTTTCTTTCCAAATAAATTTAGTTTCACTTTTTTTAGTAAGCTGTAAATATATTGAAAGATTACTTTTGGTTTTGAAGACAAAAAACTTATAATAGATTTAAATCACGTTTACATATTAAATGGATGGTTCCTCTGTTTTCTCTTAATTGTACCAGCCGTCTAGAAGAGAATATGGCTTGATGGTAAAGTATTATGCAAGGAGAGGAGACATGCATCATGCCCGTGAAACTTTTGAGAGTATGCGAGCAAGGGGAATAGAGCCATCGTCACATGTCTATTCAAGGTATTAACTTCTGGTGAATGCAATTTCTTGTTTCGTAATTTTATAGTAATTTTCTGAGTGATTTCTCTATTGCTACCTTGGTAATGAGGTCCTTAATTTGTATTATGTACTGGAATTTTCGATTGAGAAATAATATTCAGTGCATTTCCAGAATTTGATGTTAGTCTAAAGTCTAAAAGACGAATTTTGATTTGTTATAGGTGATGCACTTCATGAAGGTAATCAAAATTAGTTTTTATTGAAGTTGCGCCTGCTTGGGTTTTACAACAGTATTAATTTAGATTAATTTTGTTGGTATATACTGGTACACCTTTCTGAAGAGCTATGCCATGAAATTCTGAAATTGTTGGCTTTAACCAAGATAGTTTATAGAAGCTAGGAAAAACCTAGAAACTTTGATTGTTTGGAGTAGAAGTTCGAGGAAGAACATGTATTTGCTTCAAAGTTACAAGGTTGTAAATATATAATACATTTAAAGCTCCTTATTCTTGAGCTTATCCTCTAATGTCCTTTACGTGGGATATAGTGGACATGTATTATTAATGTCCAATTAAATTGTTCCTGTTGAAGTAAGGAGTATGCATGGTGGAGTATATATGAACTCCTGCTAGATTGGTTCTATGTGGGTTTGTAATAATGTGTCTGAGCTTATCCATTTCCGGATATTGATTGATTTATATTACATACAGCCTTATTCACGCTTATGCAGTCGGCAGAGACATGGAAGAAGCATTATCTTGTGTTAGGAAAATGAAAGAGGAGGGCATTGAGATGAGCTTGGTGACTTACAGTATAATAGTGAGCGGATTTGCAAAAATGGGCAATGCTGAGTAAGTGAACCATATACATTTTGAATGATTGGATTTTAGTCATTAAAAAACCCTATACTATTTTCAGAAATTCCATTTGTGGTTGCTATTGTGACACCATCTTTTTCTAATTGCAGTTGTCACTGCTAGTTTTGATGCTCTTTGTGTGTGATACATGCTACATATGAAGCAGGCTATTTGATTCTAATTTTAGCTGTAAAATATTTAGATGGCAAACTGCCCTCATAGTATCTTGGCAGGGTTCGAAAATGCCTTAATTTTGGAAGTTTGGGATAAGGTCTAGAATTAATTTTCTTTGCATTTAAACAAATTTTTTTTTTTTTTTTTTTTAAATAAAGAATGTGTTGAGATGTTGGGTTTTGATTTAGTTTGGTGTTTTCAAACTTATAATTGGTTTTATTACTTAATTTGATATTCCATATTGTTTTCTTGAAAGAGCTGCAGAGTTCTGGTTTGGGGAGGCCAAGGAGAGACACACAACTTTAAACGCAGTTATTTATGGGAACATAATATATGCTCATTGGTGAGTATTCCTAAGTCTAGTTTTAAATTCATTAGATTACGTGCATTACTTTAATTGGTTTCCCTATATACAAATAGTTGGTCTTCTTTGGACCACGGTACCAAAATTGCAGATATAAGAAAGTTATGTAATATATTTCCAACTCCTGTTTGCTTCTACTAGTCTCGATGTGTTATTGTTTGTATGCCTCCTAAACCTGGTTGACTTCTCTCTTCTCTCTTTTGATACTTCATGTTTGTTTTTCTTTCTGATAAATTTCAGTCAAACGTGCAATATGGATAGAGCTGAGGCATTAGTGCGTGAGATGGAAGAAGCAGGCATAGATGCTTCAATTGACATTTACCATACCATGATGGATGGTTACACAATGATTAGCGATGAAGATAAATGTTTGGTTGTGTTTGACCGTCTCAAGGTAAAAGTTGGTGGTAATGTTGCTTTTGTCCAAGCTTAATATGGTTACCTTGTTTAAAGACTGACCCTCCAGTGTGAATATGTTTCTACTTTCTGTTTACTTTTTAGGTCTCTTACAGTTATTAGATTCCCATTTTTCCTTGCATATTGACTTCGCACTTAGTATGCAGTCTTGAATCTTCACTGTAATTTATAACATTGAATAGGTTTTGAGTTTTGTTTTCTCCTCCGCACTAACTTTGTTATTTTTCTTAGGAATGTGGCTTTACACCTTCAGTTATCAGCTATGGATGTTTGATCAATTTGTATACCAAGGTATTGCCTTATTTTTCATTTTGCACTAACTTAATCTTTTATCTATCCAAACTTTGTTTGTCATTAGGTCTGACACTGTCCTTCTAGCGAAAAAGTCATGTACTATTTATTAATAGTTTATTATTTTAGCACTTTTACAAATTATTGATGAGTAATATACTATGCGGTGCTTGGGTTGGAATCTAGAATTTGTAATGAATCAAACCAAGCCAATTGTAAATATATCTTCCCTGGATGCTTTTCCCCACATGTTTTATGTGGATTCCAGTTCCCAATTTAGTTGACCTGCGTAGAATCTAAGAAGGCTTCCCCCTGCTCTCCTCTTTTGATTGAATATCTCCAATAATTTCTATATCTTTTTTGTGTTAACCGTTCTGATTGATACATTACTACTATAGTTTTCACTGAAAACTGTATGTACATTTGTTCAGATTGGAAAAGTTTCCAAGGCCTTGAAAGTCAGCAAAAAGATGGAGTCTGATGGCATTAGGCATAATATGAAGACCTATTCCATGTTAATCAATGGATTTCTGAAATTGAAAGATTGGGCTAATGCATTTGCAGTTTTTGAAGATGTGATAAAAGATGGTCTAAAGCCTGATGTTGTCCTGTATAATAACATTATAAGAGCATTCTGTGGTATGGGAAACATGGATCGTGCTGTACAAACTGTCAAAGAAATGCAGAAGGCCAGGCATAGGCCCACAACACGTACTTTTATGCCCATTATACATGGTTTTGCAAGAGCTGGAGAGATGAGAAGAGCCCTAGAAATATTTGATATGATGAGAATGAGTGGATGCATTCCTACTGTGCATACTTTCAATGCTTTGATTCTTGGTCTTGTTGAGAAGCGTCAGGTAAATTATGTCACACACCAATTTGCTTTGGAACTCACATTTATGTGAATCTAAGATTGCTTATGGTACCTTATAAACATGTTTGCTTCAAAGTTCCAATTTTCCCTCTCCCACATGTATCCACAGAAAAATGTGGAATGACAATAACCTTCTTGGGTCTAATTACATGGTCATCTCCAAATAACAAGTCCGATCATGCAGTAATTTTTTCATGATGCATCCTCTTCGTTTCAGACATTAAACTCATGTCTCTTGTATGTCTTGCAGATGGAAAAGGCTGTTGAAATATTAGATGAGATGACACTGGCAGGCGTAAATCCAAATGAACATACATACACCACTATTATGCATGGCTATGCATCACTTGGTGATACTGGGAAGGCTTTCGAGTATTTTACTAAGTTGAGGAATGAGGGCCTTGAACTTGATGTGTATACATATGAGGCCTTGTTAAAGGCATGTTGCAAGGCAGGCAGGATGCAGAGTGCTTTAGCAGTAACCAAAGAAATGAGTAATCAAAAAATTCCGAGGAACACCTTTGTCTACAATATTTTAATCGATGGGTATGAATAGTTAAAATCTTGGGATTATAATTTAGTGTAGTCAAAGTCATTGTTTTCATGTCGCTTTTTCTTGCTAAATTATTTTCTAATTTGTGCTGCAAAATATTTGTGTAAGATTGGAATCCCAATTTTATGATCATTTTTTCCCCTTCAATTGGCTGTATTATATTCTCTGCTTCTAGTACCTTACTATCAACTTGGTTATTTACTTATCTAGATGGGCTCGAAGAGGTGACGTTTGGGAGGCCGCAGACCTGATGCAACAAATGAAACAGGAAGGTGTTCGACCTGATATCCATACCTACACATCTTTCATAAATGCTTGTTGCAGAGCTGGAGATATGTTGGTAAGCTCTTTCAACTAGTAAATTTTTTGGATTTAAAAGAAAAAACTAGTATATTTTTATTTTATCTGCATATTTGCACTGCAGATAAAGAGAATAATACTTTTATAATTTCAATACCTTGTGCCATTCCAAAAAAAAAAAAAAAAAAAATCAATAACTTAAGGAATAATTTACTTCTAGATTTCTGGTATATTTTTCTTCCTGGATACTAGATGATATGATGACATATTGAGGAACCTGAAGATTAATGGTCATCTCTGGTAATTCTAATTGTTAGCGTATTCTTAATATGAGGATTTTTGTTTTAATTAATTACTCTATTTATTATTGTTATTGTTTCAGCTAGTAAAAAAACTAAGACCATTATCTAAAAAACATCAAAAGCTGAATTGTTTTTTTTTTTCCTACCTCAATTTAGTTAGTTTCGTCTTTAAGTTGTTCAAAATGTTGTGTTGCAGAGAGCTACAAAGACAATCGATGAAATGCAAGCCTTTGGAGTGAAGCCAAATATTAAAACTTACACTACATTGATACATGGATGGGCACGTGCTTCTCTTCCAGAGAAGGCATTGAAATGCTTTCATGAGATGAAGCTGGCGGGGTTGAAACCAGACAAAGCTGTTTACCATTGCTTGATGACATCTTTGTTGTCAAGAGCTACCGTTGCTGAAGCTTACATTTACTCTGGAATTCTTTCAGTCTGTAAAGAAATGATAGAATCTGGGTTTACTATTGATATGGGGACTGCAGTTCACTGGTCGAAGTGCTTACGCAAGATTGAGAGGGGCGGTGGAGAGCTTACAGAAGCCCTGCAGAAGACCTTCCCTCCTGATTGGAACTTGTCTCATGGTTTGGATATAAGTTCTGATATTGACAGTGATGATGAAACTGATGTTGATACTGATGATAATGAGATATATTCTGCTGTTGATACTGACAATAACAGCGAGAACGATGATGAAAATGATGGCATAAACCACAGATTATGGTTTTGAAATCATGTGGCGTTGTTCTTGACAGGACATGGAATAGGGCATAGCATCATGCATGGTACATATATTCTTTGGACTGAGTTTGCAAGGTCTAAGGTAAAATATTTCTTTAGTAGAATCATGAATCAATGATTCTATGACCCCACTTGTTTCGTGTACAGAGTATCCGGCACTTGATTTTATTTGCTAACTTAATTCCAGTGCAGACTGCTCATGATGATCTTTTTGTCCATTCTTTTTTTCCCCTGTAAGTTATTTCTATGGATTATCAATAAGATAGTTGAAACAGAAGTCGGTTGAAACAAAAGTCATCTTCTTCATTAAGCTTCATCATGTTCATCATTTATGGACAATTGCCTTTCGAGTAATTCTTGGTATTGCTTATTTCCGTTGCTTTGCTTGCTTGGTACAAAGTTGGGTTTGTTGAAGCTTTTCTACGTTGCCGGTTCATGCTTTTGAGTTCCCATTTCTGCCAGGATTTGAACTTTCGTTTGCTAGGACGAAATGTTTACGTGTCTATTGAGCAAGAAAAATTAACAGGATACACGTAAATACTCGTTAGAACAGATCGCGCGAGGTGAAATTGAGAATTCTAGAAGCAAAGAAAGTATTAGAATAGGGGAGACTAATTTCAGTTGGATGGAAGTGGAAGAAGCTCTAAATGCAATGCACATTGAATTAATCCCCAAAAAGAACGAATTAAAAGATATGGAAGAAAAGGGGGAGCCAGGGAACTACACAACCTAAAATTCAATGTCAAGTATGGGAGAGGCAGCAGAGCATCGGGGAAGAGAGAGGTACAATGAAAATTATGTTCTGGAACATCAGGGGCAGTGGCTCTTCGCCCAAAAGGAGAGCTATAAAAAAGATCATTTGTAAATGCAATCCGGATTTGGTGGTATTACAGGAAACCAAGAGAGAAGTAATCGATAGAAAGTTTGTAGCCAGTGTCTGGAGGTCCTGCTTCAAACAATGGGTGGTATTAACTGCAATTGGCAGCTCGGGGGGGAGAGGAGGGATGCGAGAAGCATAAAAGTAAAGGAAAGTCTCTTGGGAGATTTTTCTAATTCCATATTAATAGAGGATGAAGTACGAGGTGACTGGTGGTTCAGCAGGATTTACGGGCCATCAAGATACAGATATAGGAGGGATTTTTGGGACGAACTGGCAGGTTTATGGGCTGTTTGTACCAATAGATGGTGTCTAGAGAGTGATTTCAATGTGGTTAGAAGGGAGAGTGAGAAATTCAACAATCACACAAACACAAGAAGCATGAAGGAATTCGATTCCTTAATCACCGAATTTGAATTACTCGATCTGGTGTTAAGTAATGTGAGTTTCACCTGGACAAATTTCAGAGATGTTCCAATTTGTTGCAAATTAGATCGTTTCCTTCTACCAAATGAATGGGCAGCGGGGTTTCTTTTTTTTTAGACAAGAGGCGGAAGCACGACCAGTTTCCGATCATTGTCCGGTGATACTAGATACAAATCCACCATCTTGGGGCCCCCAGCTCCATTTCGTTTCGAAAATTCTTGGATAGATCATAAACTATTCAAGCAAGATTTTGAAAAGTGGTGGAGGGAGATATCTGTGGAAGGTTGGGAACGCTACAAATGGATGGCTAGATTGAAGAAAATCAAATTGCTACTGAAGGAATGGAACAAGGAGGAGGTTAAGGGTACGAGGTTGTTAGAATCAGTTTTACTAGAAAAGGTGAAAGCTTCAGATGCCTTGGAAGGAACAAGAAACTGGGACGCTCAAGCAAGGGAAGAAAGGGCGGCATTGAAAGGAGAATTACAGGAAATCCTACTTTATTAAAAAAAAAAAAAAAAAAAAAAAGGGTGCTGGGACAAAAGGTAAAAATCCAGTGGGCAAAAGAAGGGAATGCTAACACAAAACTGTTTCATAGGATTTTGAATGCTCGCAAATCGAAGAATTTTATATCAAATATCGAGCTGGATAATGGAGAAATCTTAAATAGGGAAGAAGAAATTGTGAGAGAAGTGGTCAGTTTTTATGAAACTTTGTTTTCTAGAGTGCAAAGACTTTTCATAGGATTAGAGGGGCTGGAGTGCGGACCAGTTTCTGATTTCATGTCATATTGGCTAGAGAGACCATTTCATAAGGAAGAAATTAAAAAGGCTATGTTTAATTGTGAATTGTGATGGTGATAAAGCACCGGGACCAGACAGTTACTCTATGAAAGTCTTTCAGTCCATGTGGGAGACTATCAAGTTGGATTTAATGAAAGTATTTGAAGAATTCCATAATAGTGGAGTGATCAATGGGGCCCACAAACGAAACTTACATTTGCCTGTTTCCCAATAACCTTAAATCTTTGTAGGGTGAAAGATTATAGACCAATCAGCTTGGTGACTAGCCTGTATAAGATTATTGCAAAGGTGTTATCGAAAAGATTACAGGCGGCCCTCGGTGACACTATTTCTAAATCTCAAGGAGCTTTTGTTGCCAATAGACAGATTAGAGATATTGTGCTGATAGCAAATGAAGTGGTGGAAGAGTAAAGAAGGAAAAAGAAAAAAGGTCTGGTATTCAAGATTGACTTCGAAAAAGCATATGATAACGTAGATTGGAGTTTCTTGGATTTTGTAATAAAGAAGAACTTCGGAAGGAAATGAAGGAGTTGGATAAACGGTTGTTTATCTTCTGTGTCATACTCAGTGATTATAAACCGAAGACCAAGAGGGAAATTCAGAGACTTCAAGGGTATTCGACAAGGAGACCCTTTATCACCTTTCCTTTTTACCCTAGTGGCGGATGGTCTCAGTAGACTAGTTGACAAAGCATCGCAGGAAGGAGTGATTAGGGGTTACCTAGTTGGTAGGGATAACATCGAGGTCTCACACCTTCAATTTGCTGATGATACATTATTTTTCCTGGAAGCAGAAAAGAGTTCTTTCATCAGTTTAATGAAAATATTGGGAATCTTTTCTGGACTAAAAATTAATGCGGGAAAGAGTACTTTGTTAGGCATAGGTGTGGAGGAGGAGAATGTTACTGAGTTCTCAACTTTGGTCAGATGTGAGGTTGGGACTTGGCCGATAAAATACCTAGGTATGCCTCTAGGTGGAAGTCCTCGGAGTTCATGCTTTTGGGAACCGGTCATTGCTAAGAGGTTGGATGGTTGGAAAAGGGCTTTTTTATCATAAGGTGGAAGGCTAACTCTAATCGAAACTGTTCTCATAGCTATTCGAATTTACTATCTGTCACTTTTTTCAATCCCAAAGGGGGTAGCTGAGATTCTAGAGAAGTTAACGAGGGACTTTTTATGGAGTGGAGCCGACGGGGAAGGTAGTGATCATTTGGTGGCATGGGAGGTAGCGGAAAGATCAAAGAAAAAATAGGGGCTTGGCATTGGAAACCTAGTGACAAGAAATAGAGCTTTATTATTTAAATGGATATGGAGATTTCCTCATGAGAGAGATGCTCTGTGGTATTCTATTATTAAAAGCAAATATGGGCTGCACAAAAATAGATGGGACTCGGGTGTGGCCCTTAGAGCTACCCACCATAGTCCATAGAAATTTATCTCATCTTTGTAGTGGTGGCAAAACGGGCCGGGCCAAACGGGCCGGCCCGCGGCCCGTAATTGTGGCCCGCGGGCCGGGC
>JXTC01000293.1:196624-212423 GCA_002914845.1 Trema orientale
TACATCTTTGTACGAGGAATTTAGGAGTTTGGTGGAGTTCAAGGTAGGAAACGGAAAGAGGATCAGATTTTGGGAGGATCAGTGGGGTGGGGAAGAAACTTTTCAAACTGTTTTCCTATTTTATGCAGGTGATAAGTGAATTTTATTCATTTATTTGGTTATGATTTTTTCTCCTTATTTGCTTAATTTTCTTGATTTCTCTCTTAGTTCTCGTGTTTTTATTTATTTTTCTCAGGTTTAGAATATTTATAGAAGCATTGGACAAGCTTACTAAGTTGGTAAAGAACAAATTGAGGCGTTTTAGGCAGAAGCGCATGCATCACGGCTCTCAAGGTTCTGAAATTTTTCCAGATTCCATAGTGCTGCAGCGCTATGCAGTTAGCTCCCAGCACCGTGGTGCTGTATACCTAGTGCCGCGGCACTCTTGTTTGGTGATGTACGACAATTTCCTCAGCACTGCAGCGCTGTCTACCTAACACCGCTTCGCTGGTACGTGTTCTGGCACTTTTTGGCTAGATTTGACCTAGCTGCCAAGGGGATATAAAAGGGATCTTTTGGGATCCGAGACGGACATCTTGGAAGGTGTTTTTCAGAACTTGCTCAGCTATTTTCAAGGGACAAGTAGAATGAAGAGGAAGATGTAAAGAGAATCTCACCAAATCAAAAGAGTTTTTCTTTCTCATCTCCTCCTTTCATGATGTTGTTTTTATTTATCTTGTTCTTATTCTTTTCCACTATGAACTAAGCATTTTATCTAGAGGAATGATGTAACCTATACTTAAAACTATGTCTTGATTTTCAATATCAATTTTGTGATGATTTCCATTGGTTTATTTGTGTTATTTTGCTCTTTATGTTTCTCAATTGATTAGCAACCATTGGGATATTTTGGTTTCTAGAACTCGGTACTTGATAGACGGGATTTTTAGAGATATGACTAGAATAACACAACCTAGGATGATATAGAGTCTGAGAAAATCTATGAATCCTTTGAAGCTTGTTATTAAGAACTACAAAACTTAATGAACTCTTGTTTTCTCAATTTTGAATAGAGATATTGAAATTAGAATTTAAGAGTAATTTTCAATTGGCACTCGAGAGAGGGAGTAGAAATAATTTTGAGTTCTTGCTATAAATTAGGAAAATTAATTAAGTGGTATTGTTAATTGAAAGACATAGTGGATATTTAGGTGAAGTCAAACATCTAAAATTCATTCCTATTGTTATTTTCCTTCAAATTTTACAATTGTGTTGTTGCCTTTAGTTTTGTATTTTAAAATTTCTTTTGATTACTATTCTTCTACAATTAATTTGAATTGTCTAGATAAAATTAAGATTACCCAATTACGGTACTTAGTAGATTTTCAATCTCAATCCCTGTGAGTTCGACAACCTTATTTACCATTTTACTATAAAACTCGACACCGTGTACTTGCGGTATAATTTTGTGAACAGCAGGCTATCTTCAGCTCGCAATATGAGCATCTCAGAGGACAGAGTTTCTCAATTCAATAACAATTTCCTTCTTAGCGGTTGGAATTTTCATCTGATCATAAACCTCAATGAGAGGGAGTTCACGAGTTATATGGCTTTATCAAATCTATTGGAAGGGGTAACTATTTCTGAGGAGGCAGAAGACAAAAGAATCTGGTCCTTTGACAGGTCTAAAGGCTTCTCCTGTAAATCAGCATTTCATTTTCTAAGAAAGGAAGGATGCCTTCAAGACCTATCTTTCTACAACTTCATATGGGAAGGACTTGTGCTTACGGAAGTTAAATTTTTCGCTTGGACTCTAGGTGTTGGGAAGGTCAATACCCAAGAGATACTTCAAAGGAGAAGACAATATCAAAGCCTGTCTCCGAATTGGTGCACTTTGTGTAAAAGAAATGAGGAATCTACAAATCATTTATTCCTCCATTGCGATTTTTCTTTGGAAATATGGTGGAAGATTTATGGAGAATTTGTTTTTTATTGGGCAATTCCGGGTAATATTTCAGCTTGATTTTAATTGGCAGCTGCACATTATCGGAAAGGTCGAAGGAAAACGTTGTGGAGTTGCGCCATTTGGGCTTCTTTGTGGGCAATTTGGGAGGAAAGAAACTCTCAAATTTTAAAGAAAGAAAGTGGGTCGATAGATACATTTTGGGACAAGATTCAATTTTGGGTTGCATTATGGATTAAGGAACATAAATATTTCAGGGACGTGACGTTTGCTGACTTGTTAAGAGGGTGGTCAAACTTGCTGTAATTTCAGTTGTTGTTCTATGTTATTATCTACTGCTATGTGGTCTTTTGGTCTCTTGTTTAGTTCTTGGGTTCCGAGTTTAGTTAGGAACCTTTAGGCTATCGGTTCCTCTCTGAGCTGGGTCTGTTTTTTCCCGTTTTTCTTTAGGTGGTGCTTTTTCGTTCCGATTGTCTTTTTTTCCTGTCTTGGGACATCTCGTCCCACTTTTGTTTTATTTTTGCTATATTAATAAAGTACTTCTGTTTCTTATAAAGTTTAAAAAAAAAAAAAACATTCGAACCCGACCACAAGGGGTTGAGGGTAGTAGATTTGAACTTGATGAAAGGAGCTAAAATGTGGGCATAGTGACGTAAAACTGTTGACAAATATTTTTAAAATTTTTCATCACTTTATTTTGAAATTGCTATAAGGTCTATTTGGTAAATTGCATATCAATTAGTAATTTATTAAATAACTAAATAATTATTAATTAGTTATTGATATTTATAACTAATTAATAAATAACTACATAAATATCAATTAGTTATTTAAATTGGAATTTTTCAAATATGTTGAATTTTGGAACTACAGAACTTTTGATTTACATATGTCTGCTACTTAAGGTTATTGGTTTTTTACTATGTAGTTTAACTCATCTTTTATTTTTCCACCACTAGTCTTTGAGGACTGTAGAGGGGACGTCTTTTTTGGTGGTGATGAGATGCTTTGAGATTCATGGTTTGGTGAGTCTATTTTGTTGTATCTTTACTCGGAAAATTTGTAAAGATTCTTGAAGTTGTTCAATTATGAGTCTCGTTGGTTTTTATCACGTACTTTGTAATAGTTAATTCGATATTACTCGGATAATTTTATAATATCTCTTAATTATATATGATTTATGAATTTTCTTTGGAGACTAATTAATTCTTCCTTTCTATAATTATATATTGGTGTTGCATAAGTTTTCTTGAACCACAAAAACATTTGAAAGGGAATGTGAAATGTCGCTTTGATACATAAAAATAGAAAATTTATATAAAATATATATAGCATTTCTTCTTTTTAATTCCAAAATTACAACAGGCTTTCAAAGCCAAAGCGATATTAAACATTGCAGGTATTTTATATTATATCTTGTATGAAGCTATCCAAATGCATAGCTAAAATATTTTATATATAATGTCGCAGGCAAACTCAATGATAATCGTGTTCTTTTTAATGTGGAAGTACCAAGTTAATTGAAAGAAAAAAAAAAAACATATGATAAACGTAGATATATATTACTAAAAGACGCTAATTTTACATATATATACACACATATGCTTATACATACATGTATTTTGTTTACAGAATACCAAGATTACCCCCTTTCCTTTACATAATGGAAGTCGTTGTCTTTCTGTTTGCTCTATAGTAATTACTGCAGTTACTGCCATCTCTCCAGAATGGAACTTCTCCGTAAAAACCAAAAGCTCAGTTAGTAACCGAAGCTTTGTGACTTGTCTTACCGAAAAAATATATATTCGATATCGAAGTATCAAATCTTATCCCGAAAAAAAGAAAGATGTTCCGAGGATTAATTGCCTCGAAAAAAAAAAAAATCGTTGAATTAATTATACATACAAGTTCTGGTAAACATTAAATTAGTCCACTATTTTACATTTAATATCATCATTTGAAAAAGGGATTAACGTCTGTCATCTATTGTTTGATTATTGTGCCTTGATTTTGAATTGATTTTAGTTACAAATTTGGATCAAGGGACAGTGGGCTATAAAACCATGTACTCTCACCTTCCATATAAATATGTATATGTGATAGTATTTTTTTTTCCCCTGAAAATGTGATTGTGGAGTGATTAGAGGCATAGATGATAGCAGCAATGGCAAATCGGATTTCAGTTTAAGTTTAAAATTGCACAGAGCTATTCATTTTAATCATTTTATGACTTCTTCAGCCTTACTAGATATTGACGAAAATTCTCATTTTTCTCTCGGATATTAAAACGATTTGCTTAGCAAGGTATTCTTTTTTTTTCTACTTTACATTCAGTTCTTTTGTAATTTCTTTTCTTTTTCTTTTTCTTTCTTTTTTTTGTGTTTATCTTTAAATAGATTATTGTGCTATGACAACTCTGATCTTTAGCTTTCATAAAGTCAGGATTAGTTGTAATTGGTTACTTCGTTACCAATATTATTACTCTTCTTTTTTTCGCTTCTAATTAAATTGCCAACGTTGTTCTTTTCTAAACGTTTCTCTTCCCCTTTCTACTCCTTTAATTTGAAAGCAAATGCTTTTTCTTTTTTTTTTTTTTAACTAAAAAAAAATACCTCCTTTTTTTCCTTTTTCTTTTTTTTTTAAAAAAAAAAAACTATACCTCTTCTTTTATTATTTTTTGAAATATTTAACGGCTAAAGTAATAAACGTCACTGTTAATATAGCTGTGTTAATTAATTATACGTACATATCAGGTAATTGGCTTTTCTTTTTTCGATGTTAATATTATGGGTTTTTACAATGTCATATTTTACCTCAATTTTGGAATAGATAACCATAAGGACATTTTTGTCTTTCACCTAGTATCAGATAAGTTTTTACTAGGATGTGGCATCAATTTAGGATTTAGTATAGTGGACTCTTTTTTAATTATGTATGACCACCAATGCCAATGGACTCGGATTTTATATGAATAGTACGACTCAGTGGACGAGCAATTATTGAAGAAACGTATCCTAGCTTATTTTGAGATTCTTTTTCTAATTAAGGTGAAAGACTGACGGTATGTTGTTTATATATCTAGTGTAAGGCTTGTGCAAGACTTGCATTAGTCATTGGCATGTTCTTGACAGAATCACACAAAATTTCTCTCTTATTTATTTTCTTGACAAAAATTCTCTTATTTATTTTCTTGTGTGGTAAAACAAATATGTATTCAATATCTAGAACATGTATCAAATCAGTGTTATGGCTAAGTGAGTGTTTCAATATATATGTATGTATATGCATAAATTGATTTTATTTTGTTATTGCTCAAGGTTAGACAGAGAAATTTGAAAAAGAACACGAAAAAGAGAAGCAAAACCAGAATGGAGAGGAGCAAGGATGAATGTGATCACACTGATGTTATAGATTTGGACCTTAAATTGTCACCTCCAGACAAGCACCACTCACCGGTCGTTCCACATCGGTCGCAATCGAAATTGTCTGAAGAAGAAAATTTTCCATCAAAGTCTTTTGATGTGAACGTAAATGACCAACATTTTAATTGTGCAGCTCCTAAAGTCGAACCATCGTGCCTAGTTTTGATGGGTTGCTCTCACTGCTTATTATACGTAATGGTGTCCAAAGTAGACCCCAAATGCCCAAAGTGCAGGAGCTCTATTTTACTAGACATGTTCTGTGAGAATCGCAGTGCCAAGAGGCCGAGATAAAAGCTAGAACCTCCTTCTTCTTCTTCTTCTTCTTCTTCTGATTAATCAAGGTTCAGTTTTGGTGTCGACTTCCTTTATTTATTTATTTATTCACCAAGATAGGTAACTACACATTGTGTTTTTGTTTTATTGTGTTCTGTTTATTTATTTATTTATTTAGTGATCTATTTTTTCTATTCTTAAAAACATAAACGAAAACAGAAATTAATAAAAAGGAAATTTTGACTCCATTAATACTTCTGAAAGAAAAACTCTGATACCATAGATGAGTTCATCAAATTCTAATACCATATTTTAAAACTAATGCGTTGCCACATTCGCACCTTACTTCTGACATGGTTAAAAGACACTATCAGGAAAGGATGAAACTCATGCAATAAGTTCGTAAATCTAATCACTACTGAAGCATTAGTTACTATAGCATTAAGTTTAAATCCAACATCTGCCAGGTCATTTGATAATCGAAATGAGAGCTTTTTCCAGGTTCTTCCAAAAGTTCTCTTGGATCTTCTTTGAATTTGCTGTCGTAACAAAGCTAGCCTTCACAATCCCGAATTTACTGTATGAGAGTTTTTGCATGGTTAGACAAAGAAAAATATACAAAACTACTTTAATGAATACTGTACTCGGATAAATATGAGAATATGAAGATTATACTCCAAAAGACTAAGGGGCCGTTTGGTTCGCCCATTCCATTCCATTGGAATGGAAAATCCATTTGAATGAGTGTTTGTTTCAACAACTCTAAATTTTCCATTCAAATGGTCTTTTAGAATGAGTGTTTGTTTCAACAATTTAGTTTTTCCATTCAAATGGTTCATCAGTCACATCAACTATTTGAATGAATTTTTGTGTCTTGGATGAGAATGGAGGGGAAGAGGTTTTTGAATGGTCCATTCCAATACTCCCATTCTAATTATAACCCATTCCACTATTTTTTCCATTCAAATGTCTTCCATTCCAGTTATAACCCATTCCACAATTTCCATTCAAATACACACATTCAAATAGGCGAAACAAACGGGGCCTAAGAAATTGGAATGTCCAATTATCCGAATTGCAAAGACAGGACAAAAAAATAAGGAGATAAAATTTGTGCATACAACTAATTAATTAGGTGGCAAAGAGAGATCACATTGAAACACATAGGTACCTAGCTTCAACTAATCATCCTTTTAAATCCAAGAAAAACTCTAAATTAACAACTAGTGATCATCTAACCTTCGGTTCCTTCTTCAATAAGTAACGTTTCCAGATTAGGTGAAGCCCAATGCAAGGAGTCTCTCAACTCGGATTTGTACTCCCACCTTTCCGTAGTCTTGACCTTCAGATGCTTTAGTTTGGCCAGAGGTGGAGGACAAATTCTCACCTCTTCCGGGAAAAAAAGAACCTCCATAAATTATAAGAAAATGAATTAGTAACCAAATGCACATTTGTAGGAAAATTACCTGACATGAACCCTTTTTAATAGTGTGTATTAAGAAATACCTTTTAATGGCCTTGCAAGCATGGCCAAACGTGATCAAGTTATAATGTAAAAGATCAATTTTGTAAAAGTGGAGTATACTTCCTAAAACACACTACTAAAAGAGTTTAATTTGCGAACAATCCCCTGTATATATACACAAATAGTATATGCAAGTAGTCAAGATCATTTTGACACAACAGATCATATAAATACATGAAGACGTAGATTATTAATTAACAAAAGAAAAACAAAAAGAAAAAAAAAAAAACAGAAGAACAAAACAAATCAACAAAAACAATAAAAGAGGCTCAATTAATTAATGGAAGAACCATACCTTTCCTGATACAACATGCAGACTTAAAATGTTCCAGGAGCAATTGAGGCTCAAAAGGAAATTCAACATACAGATGCACCTGTAGCTACCATTAATTACGATGCTGCCATTCAACTGAACATTTGGCGAGATCATTGTTATGCCAAAATCAATATCACCTTTATAGCTAAAGGAAACTAGATTTGGAGTTCCCATTGTGGCCTTCACTTCATTATCATTCCCCTGTTTATCAAAAGCAAAACTCCTCAGTCTCTCACTACTGATTTTGACTTGTTTCAACAATTGACACCGGCTTAAACTCAAATCCTCAAGGAGAGGAAGTTTAGAGATCATATCTTCCAACAACTGGTCATCGATATTTGAATTCAGGTCTATTGAGAGATTCCTAATTAATCTGCAGTCAGAAAGATTAATAATGCCACCCCACAGTACGATAAGTGCCAAAGATTCAAGGTTTATAGCTTCCACTTGTAGATTTTCACGAGCATATCCAGTTATTTCCAAGGACTTGAGACTTGAACTCGAAATTCGAGGATTTGACAGATAAAAACACTTCAACTCAAACTTCTCAAGTGAAGGACAACCCAGTAATAGGTTGGTTAATACATGGTCATCCAAATAATCAACATACAACATGTATAAATACTTTAAACATGGGAGATTTACTGAAAACTTAGAATCTTCTTCTAAGAGCAAAACATTCTCTAACTTCAACACAGTCAAAGATCTTCCATTAAGAATGGCATCAGGTAAACTATAGCCCACAGTAGTGCCTCTCGTTATCATGCTAAGCTTCAATTCCATAATATTGTCCCGAAGAAGTGGAGAACATAAAAACCTATCTAGGAGTGCAGCCTGATCGTCTGAATATACAATGTGAAGCTTAAATTTGGTTACAACTAACTGAGTAATGTGGCGCATACATATCTCTCGACGTAGCAAACACTCCTCCAAGAACGTGTTGAACGCTTCCTGACTCTGAAAGCCGACATTCGAATTGAATTGCAGTTTTGGAACCAAGTACCACATCAATTTCCAGCATTTTGAGAGGACGCTCATTCGAACAACATCCACTGTGGGAACATACAACAAGATGTGCAGAATGAGAGATATAGGTAAGTACGAAATTCTGTCCACTGCTGCAATATTTGCATTTTCATCTTCGTTTCTCTCCACAACGCTGTTAGTTGGATTCGAATGACTGTCTTCTTCGTTTTTATCACCAAGGATTTTCTCTTTTTTCTCAGCCATGGAAAATGAAGGAAGAGAGATATGAACACGGGATCCTAAATAGACTGAAGAAAAATGAAAAATATATTCTAGACTTAGATTTAGAAGAGAAACAATCTAAAGAGTAAATTAATTATGAATATCAATCCAGCTGAAGCTCGAGAGGAAACTCATTAAGAGTTTTACTAGGAAACTCTAGAAGGTTTTTTTTGAAAGGAGATACTCTAAAAGTTTTTAAACAAGAAGGATGCAATAAGATTGTTCAAATAACGAATTTATAATATTATTTGCATTTAAACAATATTCATACTTCCATTTCAATTTTCAAAATGCATTAGAAAATAGAAATTCTAATTTTCTTTAACTTTTGTTATTTACAGGTAGTGAAATCTTGTCAATATTCTTTTTGGGAAAGTTCTACACAGCTTTTCTAAAATTATACAGTTATTCAAACGAAAATCTTTAATTTTCATAAATTATCATATTATTTATGGAAATTTCTACAAATTTTTAGAATTTTGTAAAAAGAGATACTTCGCCCCTTTTCCAAATAATCGCACATATTTTGAAAATTTCAAAGAAAATCTACAATAGAAATGTCGCTTCACAACACAAGGTTTACAACATTTTTTTTTTTAAAAAAAAAGTGAGGTTTACAACATTTTAATATAAAAGTAATAGTAAGATCTTATGAGCAAAATCTAATAACATATGAGTCAGAAATATCACGAAAAAAAAAGTGTGAACGACACAAAAACAATGTCCCATTAAAATTTTACATTGCATGAGGTATTTGAAGTGTCGAAGTATGAGGCATGTTCCTTTAAAAATAGAACAAAAATAAAACTTTTATATAATTTTGGAATAGTTGTTCAAAGTTTTTTTTTTTCAACTTTAAGTTAAAAATAAAAACAAAAAGAATTTTAAAAAATATTGTGAAAGGAAATAATTACAAAAAAATTGGTATGGGATGGCATTTTGAAAAGAGGCAGTTAAAGTGGCATATTTGAGAAGTGAGACCTAAGATGTGGTATTTTTGAAAACCTGATCTCTAAAGGAACATAACTGAGAGATTTTATGCAATTTCAAGTAATCGTGTTGCAGCTTAGAAAAACAAGAGAGTTGTACTAAAAGAAAAGAAGCTAGGGCACTTAAGTACCCATTATATTCTAGAATTTTAATTAGCAATCAAGTCAATGAAGCTTAGCAAACAAATTTCCTCTAGGTGTAGTGGTTTGCATGAGAAGAAAAGGCTTGTGTCTGTGTCAGACATCAAAGAAGATAAAGCACAAAAGAATTAAATTAGGGGTTTCACAAAAACGGACCTGCATAACGCATTATGCAATGTATGGGAGAAATGGATGATAAGAAGAGGAAAATATGTCAATGGAGAGGAAATAAGATCTGACCATCTTGAAACCTTCTTGTGACCCAAGAACAAAGGAGAATAAAATAAGTACGGACACAAATTTGAATATTCATTCTTGCAAAAGCAAATAAGAAACAAGGAAAATATTGGATCAAAAGTTTGCAATACAGTGCAAAAAAGGGTCCATTTCCTTGGTAAAAATAAATTCTATTCATAAAATGGCAATCCATATTTCATGACTTTTCTACGACCAAATCTTTTATGGATTGCAACTATACATAAAATCAAAACAGGGCAAATGAATATACAAACACCAAATTCTACCAATCTTAATGACTACAAAAGGAAAGAATTTAAAGCAGAGAGAATTCGAACAACATATTTGATGAAAAATAAATTCCTGAACAGAACGAGTTCTTTGTTTCCAGATTTCTACGACCATTTCAGATTTCACATTTTACAACAAAAGAGTTCTTTTTTTTTTTTTTTCCCAGTTGGATATAAAACAAGTTTGTACATCCTTGACCAAAAACTAATTTAGTCGTCCGTTTACACAACCTCTAACAATGTAGCTTCTAGAACATCTAATCGATGCAATTATTCCATTAAATTAATTGTAGTGTAAAAGAAAAGTTAAGTTAGCAGTACCTTCAATTAGAGGAGAACCTGTCCATATTGGCTCATCACAACGGCCTCTGCTCGGTGGAAGAGATGCTCCTAGACTAGGTGAGAGGAGTTAAAACAGATCACTAATGATATGTTCATGCCAAAAATCAAAGCAAGAAAGTTTTCTCAAATTCGAAATCACCAGAACTGAACAAACGCGAATTTGAAGGAAAATTAGAACCAAAACCCCAACCTAAAACGCTATTCCCAAATTCAACCAATCATGCATGTTTGATCATTCCAGATGGCACTGTCAAACAATACGAGTCATTTATCCAAGCTTGCAAAGTCTCTATTTTTCAGTCAGACATTATATCAAACAGGAAATATGCCATCTAGAAATAGCCTCCACAGAAAAAGATGCCATAAAACTGGGAATTTCTCAAGTCGTATTTTCTGTAAACCCATATACATACATACATACATACATACATACATACATATACATACATACACTGAATGAATACATGGAGTCCAAATGTTCAAGTTCAACTTTCGTACTTTTGTGAATTAAGGCAAACCACAAAACCCATATCCCAAATTCCATTTTCTTCTTCTTTTCCCCATTTTCTCGAATAAAAAATAAAAATGAACAAACTTGCTGGCTTTACGGAATTACCTGTCGCAGAGCTGAACTTGGGTGATCGGAAAGAGACCACCGAGAGCTGCGACCGGCCGGGATACAGAATCGACGGCGAGAAGAGGGAAGAAGAGAAACCAGCACTGTCAAACCCGGGATCCTAAATAGACTTGAGGAAAATCAAAAAGAGAACTTCTCTTCGGCGTAGTATACATAAGCCTAAACCAAAGAATATAAATTAAGTTAATTTTGAATATTAATCAGCAGGGGCTGGGGACGAAAACTAACTATAAGAGTTTTTCTAGGAAGCTCTCAAAGAATTTCAACAAATAGAATGCCAAAAGGTCGAGCAAATAACGGATTCAAGATATCATTTAGATTAATCCTTACATTCCACTTTTCAAAATGCAGAAGGAAATATAAATTCTGGTAATTATATATGGACCAATTCACTAGGTATTTATTTAATATTATTTTATAAATTTTTTTTCTACCAATTAGATTAAATTAGTATCTAAGAGTGATGATTTAAGTAATTAGAAAAAAGAAAAATAATAATGATTAGGTAGACATTATTTAATCCTCTTTCTCTCTGTTTTTTTACCATAAAAAGATATATAAATGTCAATTTTAATTGGGTTAAAAAAATACATATAGATGAGAAAAAAAAACTATTAGATTAAGACCCTATATAAATATATATATATATAAGATTCTTAATTTAATAAATATTCTTTTTACCTATTTATGGGTATTATTTTTCAGTCATTGGATCATATAATCTAACGGTTACTAAAATTTGAGTAGTTAGAAAAAAATAATAAAAATAAATACTAATTATTTAATACTTTTGTTCCTTTCCAACTTTTAACATAAAAAACGTGTATGAACAATTTTAATTAGGTAAAATAATACATATAAATAACTATTAAATTAGTGCCCATCTATATATACTATAATCCACACAAAAATTGTCTATCATTAATTGTATTTTGTACATAACCTATCATCTATAATATTTGAAGATAACGAATCTTTTCAATATTTTCGTTTTATTTAAAAATTTCTACACAGTGTTGTAAAATTATACAATTATTCAAACAAAAATCCATATTTTTCATAAATTATCGTTATTTGTTAAACATTTTTACAATTTTTAATGAATTGTTTTTTGATATTTTCTTTTTATTGAAAATTTCTACACAGCTTTGTAAAATTATACAATTATTGAAACAAAATTCCATTTTTTTCATAAATTATCGTTATTTGTTAAAAATTCTACAAATTTCAATGAATTTTGTAGAATTTTTTTTTTTTTTTTTGGGACTTTGGAGAGTAGAGATTTGAACTAATGATGGGAAAAAGGAAGTATACATTGCTTACCACTTGGCTTACTATGCTTGTGATGGCAAATTTTATAGAAGTTATTAGACAAACTGTGACAATTTTTGTAAGACAAACACAGATTTTGTGACTAGCAGTCACAAATTAGGTTTATATGGGAAAAAATTATGACTGTCATGAATTATGTATGTTGGTATCATATATATATATATATAACCACTGAATTTGTTATCCAATGTGAATGCTTATTTTTCTTTTGTAAGATAAACACAAAATTTTTGACTAGCAGTCACAAATCAGGGTTACATGGCACAAAATTATGACTGTCGTAAATTATGTGACTGTTGGTAAACGTATATTGACTACTAATAGAGAAAATGTTATAGTTTTTCTTATAAAATTAGATTTGTATTAGACAAATATTATCAAACCATTGTTGGCGAATAGGGAATACTTATCCTCCTTTTGTAAGGTTGAAACAGATTTTATGACTAGGAGTCACAAATCGTGATAACATGTCAAGATTATATAAATTATAATAATATAATCTCACAATGTTCGTAACCATGTAAAACATACTGTGACCTAAAGTCCCAAAATTGTGACAACGAGTCACAAATCGTAACTACTTCTAATCACAAAGTTAGTAACAATGGAATTTCTTAAAAAGAAAATTTGTGATGACAAGCTGTCAAAAAATTATGACAGGTAGTCACACAATTTGGTATCACGTAAGGGCATTTTCAGAACGAATATTTTTTCTTTCTCCAAACATGTAATTTTTTGCTCCTAGAAAATAAATTTTAAAAAACACTCTCAAAAAAGTAAAGAAGAGGCAAAATACTCCTAGATCCCATAATTTCCCAAAAACAAATTATAGAAATAAGATGGGTCATATATTTTTTTTTTTAGCTCTAATTCTCGTACTGTTTTTTTTAAAAGAAACATATCATTTTATAAAAAGTTTTATAAAAATACCACTTTTAAAAATGGTTACTAATTACAATGTTTTAAAATTAGTTACTAGTTATTTGGTTATTAGTTATTAAAAATTAGTGAGAAATTTAGATGGATGACCAAAATTTTAAATTTGATTAAGTAGATGTACACTTTTAAAATTTTATAGATAAATTGTCCAGGTATATATATTTTTACACTTGGTAGATACACATATCTACTAATTTTAATTACTGTACTGAAATACACTGGGTATATAATTTTTTATACTTGGTATATAAAATTTTACACTTGGTATATATGCATATATACCGGACATTTTACTATGACATTTGACAAAGGGATATTTACTGAAATTGGGTCCAAAATTTGGTCATATTTCTATAAACCTCAAAATTAGTTACTAGTTACTATTTTAAAAAAAGATATTTTTCTAAAATCTTTTTAAAAAATCGCAATTTTCTAAATAATACAGTAAAACGACACTTTTCTAAAATCTTTTTAAAAAATCACAATTTTCTAAACAATACAGTACTGAATCTAAAAAGAATTAAGCCACCATAAATTTGCAATTCTTTTCTAAAGGACCGTAAATAGCTTAATTTTCTTTATAATTTTGCATAACCTAAAAGAATAAGACCTGTCTCCCCTTTTTTTTTCTTTTTTTTTTTTTCAGTTATAACATCGAGTAAACCTAATTAAAATTTTAGTACGGACTTCAAATATTTAATATAGATAAATCTTGATTACATACTCTAACTCATTCCTTTTTTCCCCTGCAATTTCACAAATAGCAACGAGAAAATCGATCCTATCTGGTTATCATTTCATTACAATATAAAAGTTTTGAAGCTTCAGTATCAATCCAATAAGCGGGTGAGCTAAGTATCTCGGCTAGCTCATATAGAAACAGAAAATTTTATGAAAACGAAGTATAAGCTATTTTTTTCTCCACAATTCGACTGCACATGTAACTTAACACATCTCGTTATACACTTTTACTTGTCCTCAATAAGCAAGCACTTCCAAAAATAAATTAAAAAATAAAACTATCACAATTCTTCTCATTTCCTTGTATTCTTATATCCAGTGTATGGTCATGTTTGTAGAGTTGTATCTTGGATGAGAATGGAGGGGAGGAGGTATTTTTGAATAGTCCATTCTAATACTCCCATTCTAATTATAACATATTATAATAGTTTTCCATTCAAATGTCTCCCATTCCAATTATAACTCATTCTAGAATTTCTATTTAAATACACCCATTTGAACGGGTGAACCAAACGGAAGTCTATCCTAGCTATTTATTCACAAGAAAAGAAAAAAAGAAAAAAAGAAAAATCGTAAATATGTATAAGTAGTCAAATTCATTAGTAATAGGCTCCCAAAAAAGACTATCGTAGAACTTAGCAAACAAGACAAATTAACGACAGTAAATCATCAGCTGAAACATTGTGAATAGCTGAAATATGTCATTTCCTCAGATGTTGATGTTGTTGATTGATAATATCTCCAAAGAAGGTGAAATCCAAAACAAGGCATCCCTCAAGAAGTCCGATTCCCCCTCAAGCTCAATCTTTGTTGTGACCTTGAGATGCTTCCAATTAAGAAAGGGAGAACGACATATCCTCCTCAGGTTTTCTGGCAACATAAGAGCCTTCATGTATGGATTAAGAAAACATGTAACATATCAATATGAGTGAAATAACCATTAATCTGTAAAGATTAATTAATAATATCAACTTGATATAAATCCACATGGAATTAAAAAAAAAAAAAGTGAAATAAGACAACTACATACCTTCTCTGAGAGAACGTGCAGGCTTACAATATTCCAAGAGCAGTTGAGATTTAAAAGAAAATTCATCAGATTGATATACCAATTTGCGTCATAGTTCTCATGCCACTCATTAATTTCAAAGCTTCCATTCAACAAATTAGGTGACTCCATCAATATGCTAAACTTCAAATTACCTTTATAACAAAAGTAAGCTAAATTTGGAGCTAATTCAATCGTGACCTTCACTTCATCACGGTTTGCTTTATTGAGATTGAAACTCTTCAAGCATTGACTTGAGATTTTGATGTTTTCCAAATAGCAATCGCTCAAAGTCAAATTCTCAAGGAGAGGAAGCTCTGAAATGATATCTTCTAATGATTGGCCGCCAACGACATCAGTTAGTGAGAGACTTTTAA
>JXTC01000293.1:216767-284058 GCA_002914845.1 Trema orientale
AGGTATATCATCCTCTCTTATCTTTAACTGATGATAACCGGATCTCAAATCGATCTTAGAGAAGAATCTTGAACCACCGAGTTGATCAAACAACTTATCTATCCTTGGCAAAGGATACTTGTTCTTCACTGTCAACTGGTTCAACTTCCTATAGTCCATACAAAGTCTCAATGAACCATCAGTTTTCTTCGTAAACAAAACAGGAGCACCCCAAGGAGAAGTGCTACTGCGAATGAAGCCCTTGGAAAACAGATCATCCAACTGTTCTCTTAGTTCTTCCATCTCGGCAGGTGCTATACGATAGGCTGGAATAGAAACTGGCTGAGCTCTAGGAACTAGTTCAATACAGAACTCGATCTCCCTATCAGGTGGTAATCCCGGTAAGTCCTCAGGAAACACCTCCGAATACTCACTCACCACCGGAATCCATAGGTCTTGATCGTCTATCCTCACCCCGCCATCAATGGCAAACAAGTTCCCATAACACTCGAGTTTCTTCTTTCTACTTAAGCATGCTTTCAGAACAGGACTAGCCTCCAACGGACTCATTCTAGCTTGATAGACAATGGGATGTCCATCACTAGGAAAAAGAGTCACTCGCTTCGTATGACAGTCCACAACAGCTCGATATTTTGACAACCAATCCATACCGAGTATCACATCATACTGTCTCATCGGTAACACAATCAAATCAGCAAGTAACTTCCTATCATTAATTACAATCTGGCAAGACTTACACACACTAGACACATCGGCTACTCCTCCCATAGGTGTACCCAACGTCAATATATAATCCAATTCAGAAAATTCCAACCCCAATAGTTGAGCAAACAATAAGAATATGAATGAATGGGATGCACCAGTATCAAACAAAATATGTGCCCAAAAGTGTGAAATAAGGATCATACCGTCAACAACACCTCGGCCGGTGTGATCCTGAGTGTCATTAGCTCCAGTAAGAGTATAGGCTTGGCCAGTCACCTTTCCCTTTTCCTTGTTGCCTCTCCCCTGGCCAGGACGACTGCTGCTGGATCCTGGGCCACTAATGCCATAACCACGTCCACTCTGACTCCCTGAGGCTTGAGGAGTCTGAAAGTTCTGAGTGTAACCCTGAGGGCGGTACTGATGCTGGTAAGGCTGAGGGGAATTAAAAGTCTGCGAAACACCCTGTGACTGCTGCGGCCTCGCCTGAGCGTTCTGATAAGGAACAGAACCTGACTGGCTCCCCTGCAGTTAAGAAAGAGGAGATTTCTGCAGACGAGTAGGACACTCCTTCTTTCGGTGACCCTGCTGGCCACACACAAAACATCCTCCATAGGGACTACCTCTGCCACTTCCTGAAGAACCACTGCTGTTTGAGCTCCCACTGTTCGGAGTACCCTGGGCTGACCACTGCCCCTGGTTCCTTCTGGTGGCTTTCCTGTCATTTCCTCTTCGCTGGTTCCTCCTGGACTCAAATCCTGCTTCGATGGCCTCTGCCCGCTGGGCAGCCACTGCAATCTCAGGAAGAGTATGGAAAGTCTGAGTGCCAATCCTGTTGTAAATATTCCGATTCAAACGACTCCTGAACTTGGCAACTCGTGACTTCTCACTCGTACTTGGGTCAAGAGCAACACTTGCCAACTCAGTGAACTTAATCAGGTACTCATTCACTGTTCTATTACCTTGGACTAAGGTCTCAAACCGATTCATAATCTCGTCCTGTTGATCTTCATTGGCATACTGAGCCCTGAAAATCTGCTCAAAGTCTTCCCAAGTCAACCCCACAACATTCTGCATCCGCTCCACAGTCTCCCACCAGCGAATGGCACTCCCCGTCAGACGGGTAACGGCAAAGATTGCCCAAAACTCTACCGGAGTACCAATGGACCGAAAATGCCTCTCTATCTCACGTAACCAAAAGATTGCCGCGAGAGGATCTGGTCTACCATCAAACTGCCCTAGCTGGAGGCGCGTAAACCGCTGAAGGTAATCCGACTGATCCAACTGTCGGGCCCTCGGAGCTGGAGGCTGATAATCTGGGTTGCTCATCTGGGCGAATGCCTGCTGTATTGCCTCGATCAAATGGGAGAAATCTGGACGTTGAGGAGGTTCGGCATCCGGCTGATGCCTCGGAACTCTTCTAGGAGGCATCCTTATAAGTCTGAAACAATATGCCAAACTGTTAATGAGATAATGATGCATGCTTGTTATAAAAACAACTTCAATCTAGTTTAATGGCGATACGTCCGAGCTGTCAAACACAAAGCTCTGATACCACAATTTCTGTCACGACCCAAAACCCGGGCCAGTGGCAGAAGGAGAATTTCACAAAAATAGGAAATTCCTTGATTTATTTGAAAAATGTCTAAAAAGTTTTGGTTTTGTAAACAGTCCATTAAAATAAAATATTTAGAATTTCATCCCGTGAACCTCTCCCACAGTTCGTATACACCATTAAACATAGACTGAATAATAATTAGAAAACGTAAAATCAAATATAAGTCTAAGCATCATCATCATCCACAATAATTATCCAATACCAGGATGGCATACATAAGTTCACAGACAAATTAGGAAGTAGTAATCTTGGTTTAATGCTAATACAAAACCCCAAATAGTCCAACACCATAACAATAGACTTCTAGCATTAACAAGAAATGAACTACAGTCAAGATGGCTTCTTACTCCTCTTGATCACCAAGATCGCACTGAACACCACCTGAGGAGGAAGGTAGGGGGGGTGAGCATACAATGCCCAGTAGGAAAACAATTACCTCGATCGAAAACATTTAAGTGATGAAAAATTCCTACATGGTTAGTTTAGTCCCAAACATACATACATATATAATCCAAACCGGAAATCCATATATATATATATATATATACATATATAAAGCAGTGTAATCAAAACTAATCAATCCATATGCACATGACATAAATCAACCCATACCCATGAGCTCTCATCCTCTCATCTGTGAAACTCAGGATGATGGCACTAAGTATGCCTAACAGCCTGCCTGACACCTAAGTCCATACCCGGGGGGGACACCCATGTGCCGCCTACCAAACCTGGAGGGGCAACCGTATTGCCTACGCCTACCAATGGGGAGGTAATCAGAAGTAACAAACTCCGCGCAGGTTTACAGACTCTGCACTGACGGTGGGGCACGCAGCGCCACACTGTAAACCCACGATGCTAACATGGTGCTCATGTATGATCCTATGACACGTGCAATACAAAACTGAAGTGTAAAAACTACTGTACTCTGGTTTTTCAGTAAAACATACATAATAGGGTTTTATAGAAAAACGGGCAGCATAACGGCCCTATTTGTAATATATCCAAAATAACCTGCACTCAGAAAATTCCCAGAGCAATACAGTATATCCATCATACAATCAATTCCCATCACAGATATTCAAACAGTCAAAAAAATCACATTTATTCTCATATGTTACAGAAAATAAGTTTTATTCGAAAACGATATAAAACAGAGGTATTTGAGTCCCTACCTCAACCGAAATAGCGATACCACGCTATTGAGTCCTCAAGGCGTCGTTGACGATTGCCCGGAGGGTCGGGAACCAATTCCGAGCCCTCGATCGTCTTCTTGCGAAAAATCAACTTCTCACCGGAGCTTCAATTCCACGAAGGGACCTCTTCGTTGAATTCCTAGCACCCAAAATAGCTAGGTTAGACATCCAAATTGTCCAATTCGGGCCCGGGCCCACACCGGACCGGTGGCATGCAAAACGAGGCGAAATCTCGACCAACCGATCGTGATTTTCGTGCCGATCACCAAATAACACAATATATATATCAAACTTCTCTATTTTCCGAGTACATTCCAAATATGAGGTCGAAAACACAATCTAACGGCCGGATTAAAAACTAAAATTCAAAACTCAAAATACTCAAAAATACTCAAAAATGGCATCTTTTGATCCGGACATTATGGGGTCAAGATATATATACCTTGACGACCCTTGCGATGATACGAATCCAATGGGACCGGTTTGGAGTCGTTTGGTGGCCGGGATCTTCGCCGGTGCTCAAAAAACCGAAACGGCTACTTTGCCTTCTCCGGCTCCGGTGAGTGTCTCCGGTGGCTGTTGGTGGCTGGCGGTCGGCTCGGTGAGCAGCTGGCGAGGTCCGCCGGTGTTCCCTGCACGCGGTCGGTGGCCGGAGGCGCGGAGCTACTCTTCGCTGGTGCACGGCCGAGAGAAACCGAGAGAGAGTGAGGAAGAGAGAGAGTGAGCTGGGAGAAGGGATCGGGTAAGGGGGAGAGAGAAAAGAGATAGGGGGAGCAGGGGCACGTGGCCCTGCTGTCATTGGGCAGTGCAATTTTTTCCAAAATTGCACATAAGTCCCCAGTTTTCAAATCTTCTCAAAACAGTCCCCCATAGTTTGCAATTTAGTCCTTCTTTCAACAAACTTTACAAATTAATCCCCCAGTATAATAATCCAAATATCGTTAAAATGACCACAATACCCTCCCAAAAACCTGGGTTTTTACATCAATACTATCCAATGTCAAAATTTTCAAAGAAGGAAGACTAAATGTATACTGAGGATTCAACTCTACGCACCTCAACTCCAAAATAGTCAAATATCTCGAGTTGACTACTGTTTCAGGTAAGCCGTAGCAGTACATGTCATGGCCATGGGTTTCTTTTCTTTCTGGCAATAACAAAAGATTCAATACCTTGACTTTACTCTTGACTGCAAAATCTAACCAGTTATCTACGCGAGCACAGCTTCTTCGACAATAATCCATCTCGAGCTTAAAACTAGTTATGACAAAATCGGCAATAGAACACATACGCATCTTGCGGTGTTTCAAACAATTGTCGACGTACTTGTAGAACTCATTTTGGCCCTGTGGGGTCTGATAAACGACATTATTATCCGAGAAACATAGTGTGGGGACTGAATACCACATGCGACTCCAACGCTTCGAAATGAGGCTAGTCCGAACGACATCCACAGTAGTGGGGAGAAACGACAGGATGTGTTGGATAACTGGATCAGCTAGTGTCGAAATTCTGTCCATAGCCAGAGGTGTTTTTGAAGTTGTTTTCAACCTCTTTCTAGCCGGAGGGCGAGTGTTTGTTTCCACCCGTTTTTTAGCCATAATAATGACCCCAAAGTGAATTCTAGACTGGAAAAAGAGGAGAACCAACACCAGTTAAAGGGCTCAGCTATTTTCTAACATACTAACAAAGAGAAATATAAGACAAGCCATCAATTAATCTACTTTGATTCCTTAATAATAATTTTTTAAAAAAAGAAAAAAGTAAAGGGTTAATGGCATATTAATCCCCAAATTTACACGATTGTAAAGTAGATTACATATGTTAAAAGTTTCTGATAATAAGCTTGTGACTGAGGAAAAATAAATAAATCACAAAACTAAATTTAAAACCAATAAATTTTTTTATTTAAAAAAAAAAAAAAGCCAGATTGGTTCATCCTTACCTCCAGCTAGCGGCGGAGGAATTCTGTTACTGAAATCCTAAGCTTGGAAGGTCCGACCGGGTCAGCCAACAAAAGAGAAGCCATAAACTCTTGGGTTGATTTGTTAGATTTATTTATATATATGACCTATGTGATATTAATAAATTAATATTGTATTTATCAATATTAATTAAATAGTTTAATAATATTAAGTGTATTTAAATTCCTATTGGTCAATGAAGAGTTGTAACTCTTCAAAACAATGCAACTCTTATGAAGAGACATATCTAATGGAAAATATGTCCTAAGAGTTGTAACTCTTAGAAAACAATATAACTCTTCATAAACAGACATATCTGATGGAAAATATGTCTTAAAGTATTTAAATGGAATCTGGTCCTCTCTGCAACCATTATCAGAATATACGTATTCCATCACTAAACGCATTATTTTTAAGTATAGAGGGTTAAGGGAGAGAAACTCAGAATTCTGCATCAAAATTGTTTGGCAGTTAAAATTCTATTGCAATGGATCTAGGTATGTCTATTGCCTATATTTTGATTGTGAAAATCATGAGTTCTAAGATCATTTGGAATTATTGATTATATGCATAATAGGATTTTGCATAATTAAGAAAAACTTACATGTGGTATCAGAGCCAAAGTTTAAGAATTTATGATTCTCTATTCCTGTAAATTATTTTTCCAACTATATTTAATCTGATTCTATTCTCATATTGGTTCGAAAGTTTACGAACATGTACGATTATGAATATTAATTCTGTTTTCTTTTAATGCCGATAACTTGTTCAATATCTTTTAGTTTAATGGCATTGATTATCGAATATAACAATTATTTATTATTATTCTCTTATGGATTTAGTATGAATAATAATGGATCTGAAGTATAATTTGAGGAATACATTCAAATAACGAGATTGGATTATTATCGAATTCAAGATCCAATAAAATAGTTGTTGTGAATGTCTGATGAGTATGAGATACATATGCCATAATTAGAGATAAGAATTAAAATATTAGTTAATAGCTATATATAAATATAGTATCTATTTACTTATCGTAATGATTTCCGCATCATTGTTTTTATTAACTTTATTATAAGATTAATTATAGTAGCAAAAAAAAAATTATGATTATTAAAAAAAAATACTATTCTATTTGATAACCATATCATGTTTGTTTGTCAGTCACCAAAGTGGCCAAACTAGAATGTTACATGGTTAAAAAAAAAAAAAAGAATTGAATATTTTTTTCAATAGATGCTTATAAATGATCATCTAATTTTAGATATAATGTCATTGAGTGAGTTGTTGAAATTAATTATTTATAAGATATTTCAGGATCGTCCAAAGGTAGATCATTTATTCTTATAAGTAATAAATATAATGTGATAATTACTATGCCTTATTAGATATGTTTTGTATATCCAAAGATAGCAAATATGTTTAATTAGGACGTATAATTATCAAATAATTGATTTTATTATTAGCATCATTTTTAGTTATTCATGGTATATTAGAGTATCTCCAAAAGGAGAGTTTTAATATACAACTGATTGTTTTATTTGTTTGAATCTGTTTTATGTTTCATATATCAAAGCATTGGTGTTAGAAATTTTCTATCATATTTGCAGTATCTGTTCCTGTTTCACTGCACTCATATGCTTCATCTGTTCCTTTATTTAATGTGTTGAATTTCTCTGATTGGTGTGAACAAGTCCAATTTCACTTAGGTGTTTTGGATCTTGACTTAGCACTTCAAATTGAGAAATCTGCTGCTATTACAGCTACAAGCAGTGATGAGGAAAAGACTACCCATAAACTTTGGGAAAGATCAAACAGATTAAGCTTATGTTTATTGAAATAATAGTAGCAAACAATATTAAGTCTACTCTTCCAAAAACTGATAGTACTAAGGAATTTATGAAATTTGTGGAAGAGAGATCCCAAACTGCTGATAAGTCACTTGCTGGGACATTAATGTGTAACTTAACTACCATGAAATATGATGGTTCTCGTACCATACATGAACATATCCTGAAAATGACAAACATTGTAGCAAAGCTAAAGAATTTAGAAATGAATATGGGTGAGTACTTTTTAGTACAATTCATATTGAATTCCTTGCCTCGTGAGCGATATGGGCCTTTTCAAATGAACTATAACACTATTAAAGATAAGTGGAATGTTAATGAATTGACCAATATGCTTGTACAAGAAGAGACAAGGCTAGAGAATCAAAAGATTCATTCCATTAATCTTACTACTCTTCAAGAAGCTGAAAAGAAATCTAAATAGAAGTCTAGAAAAGGCATGAAACAAGGTTTACACAAGCCGAATGAATCTTCTAAGACTTCTCAAATCCACAAGAAGGAACGCAAGAATGATAAGTGTCATTTCTGCAAGAAAGTTGGACATTATCAGAATAATTGTCTGAAACGTAAGGCTTGGTTTAAAAAGAAAGGTAAACCTTATACTTTCGTATGTTTCGAATCAAACTTAACTGAAGTTCTTTATAATACTTGGTGGATTGATTTTGGCTCAACTACTCATGTTTCCAATACAATGCAGGGATTCCTTTCGATCCAAACTATAAAGCCAAATGAACACTTTGTTTTCATAAGGAATCGAAATAAAGCTCCAATTGAAGGCATTGAGACTTATCGTCTCATTTTAGATACTGGGCATTATTTAGATTTATTTCAAACTCTTTATATACGTACATTTTCCTGCAATTTAGTTTCTTTACCTAAGTTAGATACAGCGGGATTTTCTTTTAAATTTGGTTGTGGATCTTTTAGTTTATATAAGAATAAAACCTTATTGTTTTGGAATCTTGTGTGATGGTCTATATAAGCTTAAACTTGATAATCTTTTTGCTGAGACCTTGTTGACTTTGTGTCATAATATTGGAACTAAACGGAGTTTAGTTGATAAACATTCTGCTTACTTGTGGCATAAATATTTGGGTCATATATCCAAAGAAAGAATAGCAAGATTAGTAAAGAATTGAATCCTACCAAATTTGGATTTTACTGATCTTGGTGTGTGTATTGATTGTATAAAAGGAAAACAAATCAAACATACAAAGAAAGGAACCACAAGGAGTACACAGCTTCTTGAAATTATACACACTGATATATATGGACCTTTTGATGTCCCATCTTTTGGTGAAAAAAAGTATTTTATCACCTTTATTGATAATTTTTTACGTTATGGTTATATTTATTTATTGCATGAAAAATCTCAAGTAGTGGACACCCTTGGGGTGTACATTAAAGAAGTTGAGAGACAATTAGATAAAAAGGTGAAAATCGTAAGATCAGATAGATGTGGTGAATATTATGGAAAGTATAATGAATCGAGACAATGTCTAGGTCCATTTGCTAAATTTCTTAAAAAAGCATGGCATATGTGCTCAATATACTATGCCAGAAAAATCAGAACAAAATGGTGTAGCATAAAGGTATAATCGTACATTGATGGACATGGTTAGAAGTATACTTAGTTACTCTACTTTACCCTTATCATTGTGGATGCATGCTTTAAAAACCGCCATGTATATATTAAATAGGGTTCCTAGTAAGGCAGTTCCAAAGACTCCTTTTGAACTGTAGATATGAAGGAAACTCAGTTTATGGCACCTACATGTTTAGGGTTGTCCGGCGAAAGTTAGAATTTATAATCCACATGAAAAGAAATTGGATTTCAGAACGACTAGTGGATTTTTTATTGGTTATCCTGAAAAATCCAAAGGGTATAGATTGTACTGTCCCAATCATAGTCCAAGAATTGTGGAAACTGAAAATGCAAGGTTTATTGAAAATGGTGAAATCAATGGGAGTGGAGAACTACGCAATGTGGTTATTCAAGAAGTTAGGGTGCAAGTTCCTATACATATGACTTCTAAAAATGTTGTTCCTACTATTGTCGAACAATTTGACAATATTCAAGAACAACAAATCAATGTAGAAACTCCCCATAGTGAAACTATCACCAATAAACCTGTAGTAGACGAGTCACAAGGAATAACATTAAGAAAATCTCAACGAAATAGTAAGTCTGTTATTCCTAATAACTATATAGTTTATCTTCAAGAGTCAGAAATTGACTTAGGGATTGACAATGATCCAGTTTCGTTTTCACAAGCCGTAGAAAGTATTGATTCTATTAAGTGGATTGATGCTATGGAAGATGAGATAAAATCTATGGATCAAAATCAAGTTTGGGATCTCGTTGAGTAGCCTGAAGGTTGTAAGAAAGTCGGGTATAAATGGGTCTTTAAGACTAAGCACGACTCTAACGGCAACATTAAACGATATAAAGCCAGACTAGTAGTCAAAAGTTTTACTCAGAAGGAAGGCATTGACTATAGGGATACATTTTCATTTTTCTCTAAGAAAGATTCTTTTAGAATCATCATGGCATAAGTAGCTCATTTTGATTTGTTACATCAAATAGATGTGAAAACTGCCTTTCTTAATGGAAATTTAGAAGAGGAAGTTTATATGGATCAACTCGAAGGATTTTCATCTGAAGGAAAGGAACACATAGTGTGTAAACTTAAGAAGTCAATATATGGACTTAAACAAGCTTCCTGACAATGGTATCTTAAGTTTAATGATACCATAACATCTTTTGGATTTAAGGAAAATACTGTTGATCAGTGTATATATCTAAAGATCAGTGGGAGCAAGTTTATATTTTTTGATTTTGTATGTTGATGATATACTACTTGCTGCTAATGATTTTGGTTTATTATATCAAACCAAGAATTTTCTCTCAAAGAACTTTGAAATGAAAGATATGGGTGAGGCATCTTATGTGATATGAATTGAAATATTCCGTGATAGATCACAAGATTTGTTAGAATTGTCTCAGAATAAAGTTTTAGAGAGATTTAAGATGGAAAAATATTCAACAGGAATAGTTCCAATTCAGAAGGTAGATAAATTTAGTCTCATGCAATGTCCAGAAAATGAATTGGAACGTAGACAAATAGAAAACATTCCTTATGCATCTATTGTTGAGAGCTTAATATATGCATAAACTTATACCAGGCCAGACATCATTTTTGCTGTCGGAATGCTGGGCAGGTATCAAAGTAATCCAGGAATGGATCATTGGAAAGCTGCCAAGAAGGTGCTAAGGTATTTGCAAGGAACAAAAGACTATATGCTCACCTATAGACGATCTGAAAGTGATCTAGAGGTGATTGGGTATACAGATTCAGACTTTGCTGGATGTCTTGATAGCAGAAAGTCCACTTTTGGCTACTTATTTCTTCTAGCTGGAGGAGCAGTCTCATGAAAAAGTGGAAAACAGTCTATCATTGTTGCATCTACGATGGAAGCTGAGTTTGTGGCATGTTTTGAAGCCACAGTTCATAGATTATGGTTGTGGAACTTTATTTCAGGACTTGGGATTGTCGATAGTATTGCCAAGCCGCTGAAAATTTATTGTGATAATGCCGCAGCGGTCTTCTTCTCAAAAAAACGACAAGTATTCTAATAGTGGTAAACATATGGAATTGAAATACTTTGCCGTTAAAGAAGAAGTTCAGAAACAAAGAAAGTCAATTAAGTATTTAAGCACAAACCTAATGATTGCAGATCCATTAACTAAAGGGCTAGTGCCAAAGATATTTAGTGAACATGTTGAAAGAATGGGTCTTGGATATAATAGTTGATATATTTATATTATGATTATTTATTTGACACTTTGAGCTCATTTATGTGTTTCTGATATATCATGTTTTCTTGTTTCGTATACATGATTGTTTTAGATTAATAATAACAGGAAGTCTTTTATAGACATTAATGTTGGACCATTATTGCTATTCTCACTTATAGTTTATATTGGGTTAAAAAACTAATGTTGTGGTACATGGAAGGGATTATGTTGAAATTGTAATATATGACCGCCATGACTCACTTTAGTTTTTGGCTCAACTATAATATATGTTATTGACCAATTAATAAGGAATTTAAATTTATGCTACGCGTATTATGTTTATTTATTAAACCACAAAGAAAATATGTCACATAGGCCAAGTGGGAGAATGTTAGATTTATTTATATATATGACCTATGTGATATTAATAAATTAATATTATATTTATCAATATTAATTAAATAGTTTAATAATATTAAGTATATTTAAATTCCTATTGGTCAATGAAGAGTTGTAACTCTTCAAAACAATGCAATTCTTATGAAGAGACATATCTGATGGAAAATATGTCCTAAGAGTTGTAACTCTTAGAAAACAATGTAACTCTTCATGAACAGACATATCTGATGGAAAATATGTCTTAAAGTATTTAAATAGAATCTGGTCCTCTCTCCAACTATTATCAGAATATACGTATTCCATCACTAAACGTATTATTTTTAAATATAGAAGGTTAAGGGAGAGAAACTCAGAATTCTGCATCAAAATTGTTTGGCAGTTAAAATTCTATTGCAATGGATCCAGGTATGTCTATTGCCTATATTTTAATTATGAAAATCATGAGTTCTAAGATCATTTAGAATTATTGATTATATGCATAATAGGGTTTTGCATAATTAAGAAAAACTTACATGATTAGCTTCCATATTAGACCTCCGACAACCGACCCATAAGTTACCACAAAGCAAAGTGTGCAAAGAAAGAGTAAAGAAGTGGAGAGGAGAGGAGGGGTCAGCGACTGAAGTGTGTCTTACAGAGTTTCATTTTAATTGGACTTAAAAAAATAAAAATAAAAAATCGTGAAGGCTATAAATAAGGGTTTTAGAGATGGAAAAATTCAAAGTCCAAATATGCTCTTCTGCCCATTTTTTTTTTTCGAGGAGACTTATATGTCCTTTTAGGTGACGTGTGTTTCCCATTTTTCTTATTTTTTTCTTTTTAAAAAAAAAAAGAATTATTAGGTCCCTTTTTTTTTTACTTATTTTTCCTTATTTTTTTTTCCCATTTTCCTCACAAGCGGCTCTTCCATCATTCACTTTTCTTTCTTTTCTTTAGTTTTTTTTTTAAAGGAACTTTTCTTTTCTCCAAAACCTAGACACCACCCTACTCATCTTCTTCTACTTTTCTCGAAGACCTAAAAACAATCCTACTCCAGTGATTGCGGAGATGCGTGACTGTAAATTCTCCGTATTGTGAAGATGGTCTTCAATAGTAATTTCAGTTCTATGTGATCCGAAATGGGCACTCGAGATTTTCAAATTATTGGGTTGAAAAAGTCAGGTTTAAGGCATTTCATGGGTTGGAATACTAGGAGAAGACTGAGTGAGAATCGGTAGGCAGACTCCATAGCCATTATGTTCGTAAGATATGTGGAAGTGACGAAATTATGAGATTGCCACACTATAACAAGATGAAAGGCTCAATGCTTCAGGGTTAGAGAACTTTGGGTTTCAAACTTTATGATACCTTTGGGGATTACAAACACTTCAAATTTTTTCCATTGTCACAATATTTATGACACATTTTTCGGGAATGTTTTCTATAATTTGGCGCATTTTGATTGACTTCTAAGCAGTTTTGGCTTCTGCGTAACTGGGTTATGATATTTTCTATATTACAAATACAATGTTTGATTTATTGCCTCTGTGAATTATGGTTATAGTTTGACTAAAAGAATTTGTCTGTTTCTGGGTTCATTAAAAAATATCAACTCATGTTTTATCATAATTTTTTTTTGAAACAAATGTTTTATTGTATTTTAAATCTTTTCACGCAACTAAAAAAGAAAACGAATATTTTCTGGTTAGCATTTTTTGCATAAAGGTATATTCGTTTTCTGGTTAGCATTTTTTGCATAAAGGTATTTTAAATGTCTCCACTTTTGTTTCATTGAGACAATGATGGTTGAAGGCGGATGAACCCATGTGAATGATTTTTTCTTTTCATTTTCATTTTCATTTTTTCTTTTCATATGTCTATCTTTTTTTCATTCTTCTTCTTTATTTTATTATGATTTTTTTTTCCTTTCCTTTCCTTTCCTTCGTTAATCAATTGTCTTTCCTTTCCATCTACCAGACCATCTACAAGTAATAATCAACTTCGTCTTTTTGTTGACTTGTATTGTTGGCTTATATTTCTGACTCTAACGTGGAAGCTGAATATGTAACTCTTGTGAGGCTGCAAATAAAGCTGTTTGGCACCTAAAATTCTTAATAGATTTATAAGTGGTTTCCACTGCTAGTCAATCATTGACTCTATACTGTGATAACAGTAGAGTAGTTACCAACTCAAAAGAACCTAGAAGCCACAAAAGAGCGAAGTACATTGAGAGAAAGTATCATCTCATTCGATATATAGTTGATCGAGGGGAAGTGATTGTGTGCAAGATCGCGTCGGTAGATAACCTTATAGGTTTAGGGATGCGAAAGATGTAATAAATTACTTTTTTTGTAAGTGGGAGATTATTAGGATTAGGCCCAAAAAGTATTTATTGTTTATGGATATTTATTGAATATTTTGGATATTTAATAAAGGATATTTCATGCATAGTATTTGTGATAATATTTTAGTTATTGGTACAATAGTAAATGTCAATAGGTTCCATGATTTATTTATTAGAGAAATATTTTAATAAAATTATTTATTAAAATTAAGATATATTTTATCTAATCAAATCAAGTAAGTTTAGGAGTTGTTGTGCGATTATTAGAGTTCTGAGAAGTTTCAAGTAATTAATTCAGTTTTTTGTATTGGTTGAAATCTATTTCTAAATTATTACTAATGGAATTATATTGTCTATTAGGAATAATCGGTGAAGAACATCGAGAGTCGATCTAAAAGGAAGTTAGGGTCGAGAAATGGGTTAATATCGATTCCACGCCATCATATTCGACGTGGAGCAGATTTGACAACAAGGACTGGTCAAATTGAGACTTGGCAACTTAAATATTTTAACCTGGATAATGGATTGATAGCTTTGGACCTTGAGGCCCTCTATGTAAGTTATTTTTAATTTCTAATTTTTTATGTATTGAGTATTTTGTATCAACTTAGATGCATTTTAAATCTTAATGTAGGTACATATGATGGACTTGAGGGCTCAACATCCTCTTAATGTCTTGACTTATAAGGAGATTATGGAGCATGTTCTTAGATGTCATTCAGTCTGCTTAGGAGGATGGGACAGGTCTCTTAGCGATTCAACTGCCACGTCTGAGACAGACTCCAGTGAGCCTCATCGCCCAACATATTCCCAGTTGGTCCAAGAGCTTAATTGCACACGTGAGCAGCCTCAGAATCTCGTGGTTGGACTTGATGAGTGCCGACAGGTGCTTAGGGATAATTATGTTATGCCACCTCCTAGAACTCGATTGTCCATACCCGATCATAGTTTTGGGCATTCTATGTGCATTCCAGCCCCCATATCACATCCATTAGATATACGTGATGAGCCTCCTTCCTTGCGCACCTTCGAGCAGCAAGCTGATTTTTAGAACTTGTGTTTTGTTAGTTATTTTATTTATTTAGATTTTAGTTTGTGTAATTTCACAGTTTTTTAGATTTTAGAATATTTTATTTTTTGGATGAATTTTTATCTACGCATAAACACTATTGCCAACACACATAATTGGTTTTTACTTACATGTGCAAATATTTTTATCCACATATATAAAAACTGATGCGTTATCTTGTTTGGCTGCCATGTGGTCATCCACATCATTAACACGTGTCAAATGGTGCCATATGGCATTCCACTTCAGTGCCATATGGCATTCCATGTCATCGCCACATCATTGCACGTGTTAACCACATAAGTGCCACATCAATACACATCATTGCCATGTGTTTGCCATATCATGGCCATGTCGGTTGTCGACTCATCATTCAAGTTAACAAGACCTATTCATATAGGTAGGGTCAACCCAGTTTTTTCCTTAATCATAAAATTACGTGTATGGAAACGCTTTACCTATGTTTAATTGCCTATACATATCTACACTTATTTTATGTGTAAGTAAAGATACTTTTTTTATGTTTAAATAAAGACATTTGCCTACATACAACTATTTTTTACTTACACATATACGAGTAAGTAAAAGTCTTATTTTCTTATAGTGTACAAAGTTTGATAGTAGAACTCCAATCCACGTTCTCCATCTTTTCGATATGTTTCTTGCTTCATTATAAAAAGTTTCTATTTTATACCACGTGGATCATGAATAGTTTGTAAAAGAGTAGTTCATTTTATATATATACTATCAGCTAAATAATAACCCATGTTATATATACTTTTTTTTTCTTTAATAACATAATAAGTAGGAGGTGCAATATCTTTAGCGAGGTTGACAAAATGGTCTAATGCCTCTGGGACATTAGTGTCATTCTTAGAACCTGGCATACCAAAATATGCATGCTATATTCAAAGATTATAATCAGCTACAGTATCGAGGATAATAATTAGAGATTCACTTCAACCTGTATATTGTCTTGCTCAATCCATTGGATAATTCTCACTTCCAATGCATACAATATAGACTCTCTAACATTCTTATAAAACCACAACATTTACCAACATGAAGGAACCTGACAATATCGTTAGCAGTCGGTGATCTTAAATATCGCTCAGCAAATACCTCTACAATAGCATGATAAAATTTCTTCATACTTTCAATTGGTGTAGACTCTCCTATTTTAGCATATTCGTTTATAGCATCAACAGGTAGACCATACGCAAACATTCGTAATAAAGCTGTTATTTTTTACAAACATAATAATCCGAGTCTACTAAGCCCATCCCTTCTCTCCCTTCTCTGCAAGAAGTAGCTATCATGATCTTGCATAATATTTACTATATGAAGGAATAAACTTCGACCTATCTTAAATCGTCTACAAAGATCGATTCATAAATCATGGGTTCTTGGCAAAATAGTCGATGAAGAGATTACAATTAACAGTATCATGATCACGATTATTCACTATATGACCAAGAATTGAGCCTCTATGAGTCATTTGGTTATTTTGCTGATTGAGATAATAAATGACGAGACTGTTGTTATTAGCATGCATACAAATAATTACTTCTTCTTCTCTATCGAATCGCTTCAAGATCATCCATTAGCAGTCGATCATCTTCATTTTCACCGTCGAACAATAATAAAGTAGAAGATGAGCAATGAGATGGACCTCCAACATAGAAATTTATTTTTGAAGATAATATACACTTAATTTAGTAAGATTTTGAGATATTCAACTTTGTGCATTCTAACAAACTTTGATTTTGGATTTTATGCATTGTTGAAGATAATGAGATATGAAAATAAGAAAGCTTATCAGATTTTAAATCTCAACTATTAGATGGATTTCACCCTTATCTAAACTGTAGGAGCATGATGATGAGAAATCCTATCTCATCTTCACTTTTTTCAATATCTGAAAATAAAATATCTCAGATCTTAAATTTCAACCACTAGATAGATTTCACCCTATCTAAGCCGTTGGATCATACATCCTCAAAAAATCCTATCTTATCTTCAATTTTCTATAAAGGGAGAATGCCATAAAATCTATTGACACACATTTCTTCACCCATCGAATTTCAACTCTTTCACAAACACCAAAAGAAAAAGATGGCCAATTCAACTCATTGAGGTTCTTCATACACAGTTGTAGAAGATATATACTTTGATCATATATATCTTGACATTTTCTAGAACTCGATCATAAGTAAAAACCAAAACAACGATCAATTCTTGTCTAGAACTAAGGCTAAATATAATAGCAAGCTACCATAATCCATTGTTCAAACTCGACCCAAAGATCTTTGCAATGTCAATGGCAAAATATCAAAATAACAATTGCAAAACTAAGGGGATGCGTTCAACAAATTGAAAATCTTAGTCCGAGTGGAGCTTCTGAATAAGATATTATGAGAATTTATTGTTTTAATTTATATAAAACTTTTGTATTAAGGTTTATTAGAAAAATAATTTATCTTTCTTCTTTGTTGTAGTTAAATTGGACAAAAATATTACTAGCATAAGATAAGAATTTCAAAAAACGATTCAAGTTTGATCACATATGGCCTATAGCCTTACAGATATGGAAAACTTTTCAGATAATATTAACAATATAATATCAGTCTTTCAAAGGTAAGGTGCTAACTTTGCATCCCCACATTCTGAGACGCTTACTTCAGAGTCTCCTAAATCAGTATCTCATAATTTGTCTTCATTTTCTCTTATTAAAGAAGAAAATTGGCAATTAGTTGAAATTTTAAAAAAAGGCAACCCCGATAGACAACAAAAATGACAATATTCAACTGATATGTGCTCAAAATGAGTCAAACAAAAATTGGCAGTGACTGAATTTCATAGGGAGAATAAAATTTTATTTGCTAATTTGAACTCTATAACTGATCCAAGTCTACCTGAGTTTATGCGAGATGAGCAATTGAAAATCGTGAAGAAAAAAGCTCAACAATAAGGTTGAGGATCTCAAAATACCTCTAATAATTTTGGATAATATTTCACTAATTTTGGAGATTTTGGAGATGATATCCCTCCATGTTAAATCCTATATTTAGGTTATGTTGTATTTTCTTTTAATATTTTTAGTTATATTTTGTATCATGCACCATTTTTTTAATTNAAAACATTACATTAAAATATTCCTTATAGATGCGGAAATTAACTTTTAAGAGGGTATTTTTGGAAATTTGATAGAAACATAAAAAAAGCGCATTACAGTACCATACCATTAATGGCGCGCTACTATAGCCGTGCTTCAATTTGGCACAGTAAATGACACTCGATTGGATCTCCCCTATGCACCATATCTGAAGAAACTCTTTATTTTATAGACCCGTTGGAGATGCCTAAAAATTTCTCCAAACTAAATGTTGATAATTATTGGATTTTTCGAAGAAGTTGACAAAAATCAATCTGTAAATTGATCTTAACATGTGCCCGTTTTATCAATATTGCTCAATGCAATATAGAATTTTCAAGACTGAATATCAATTGCATTAACTAATGGAATCAATATTTGGCTAAAAGCTCACATAGAAATTGAAATTTGAACAATATTTTTCTTCAGTGCTCATGTTAATTAAAACACAAAAACCTCGATGAATACTTGTCCTCAGTGAACAAGCACCTCAGCAAAAGAGACGAAAAAGAAATGAAATTAATACAATTCTTCTCATTTCATTATATGCCTATTAATCGTAGCAGCGTGTGTTCAAATATGTAGACAGTCATTACTCTTTAATTAAAAATGATATAAGTCTAGCTAGTACCTAACTGCTCATTCACAAGAAAAGAAAAGAAATGTAATATGCATATGCACAGTAGTCAAATTCATTAGTACTAGCTACTAATAAAATTAAATACACTTCCAAAAGGTTTATTTTAGCAATTGACAAATTAAAAAAAAGTCATCCTTACTCATAATCATCAGCTAAAATATTGAAAAAAACAAAACAAAAAAAAGAACTAAAATAAGTCCTCTACTTTGTAGCTATTCTGATTAATTGATAAAGTCTCTAAAGAAGGTGAAAACCACAACAAGGCCTCTCTCAAGTCCAACTCGCTCTTGGGCTCACATGTTGTCATAACCTTAAGATGCTTCCAACTCAGCGAGGGAGAACGGCATACCCTCCTCAATTTTTCTGGCAAGATGAGAGCCTTCATGCATAAATTAAGAAACAGTGACTATAATGAAACAACCGCACATACAAATCATATATGAAACGTGAAATAATTAGTAAGACAAGTGATTAACATTAACATACCTCATCTGAGCTAACTTGTAGGCTTACAATATTCCAAGAGCAATTGAGATTTGAAAGAAAATTCATCAGATCGTTATACCAATCCCCGTCATAGTGGACAGGTGATTCATCAATTACGAAGTTTCCATTCAACAAATTCGGTGACTGATCCATTGATATGCTTAAGTTAATACCGCCTTCATAACAAAAGGAAGCTAAATTTGGAGCTAATCCAATAGTGACCTTCACTTCATCTTCGGAAATATTCTTCAAATGGAAACTTTTCAAGTGTTGACTCGAGATTTTGATGTGCTCCGAGCTATCCCAGTGAATCAAAGTCAAATTCTCAAGGAGAGGAAGCTTTGAAATGAGATCCTCTAATGACTGGTCAGCAACGACACCACATAATGAGAGATTTTTTATTGCCTTGCATGCAGAAAGATGGATCTTTTCGAAGCTTCTGACATCACAAAGTATGAAAGATTCAAGATTTATGGCTTCAACTTGAATTGATAGGAATGCACTTCTTTCAATTTCCAAGAACTTGAGGCTTGAACTATGGAATCGACCCTTAGTTAAGACACAGTCATCACTTAACATAAATTTCTCAAGGGAAGGGCAACCCAACAATAACTTGTCTAGTCCAACATCAGAGAGCCGAACATCTTTCAATGACAAAATTTTCAAAGATGGAAGTCTAAATGTAAGAGAAGTACTCAACTTTATGCCCTCCAACTCCATAACAGTCAAATATCTTGCGTTGACTACTGTTTCAGGTAAGCAGTAGTAGAAAATACTACGGAAAAGGAGGAAAAGGAGTGGTGGTTTTGAATCCAAATAAAGATTTAATTCCTTGACTTTACTCTCAACTGCAAAAGCTAACCATTTATCTAAGCGATGAGAATTACTCCTCCTTCTTTCCTCGACTATACTCTCATATTCTTCTAAAGGTAACATATCTGAGGGATAAGCATTGCTTCTTGTACACTGCCTCATGTCAAGCTTAAGGCGAGTTATGACTGAATCAGAAGAGCCTATCTTGCGATGTTTCAAACAATTGTCAACATACTTGTAGAACCCTTCTTGGTCCCGTAGGGAACCAAATTCTGTACTACTATTGGAGAAACATAGTGTCGGGACCGAATACCACATTCGACGCCAAAACTTTGAAAGGAGGCTTGTCCGAACAACATCCACAGTGGGGAGAAACGACAGGATGTGTTGGATAACTGAATCAGGCAGTTTCGAAATTCTATCCATGGCCAGAGGAGTTTCCGATGTCGTTTTCAGTCTTTTTTGAGCCATACATTACAATTTACAAGGACCTGAAAACTCAATCATACGTAGATTGGAAAAAGAAAAAATAAGGTTAATTAATCCTATTTTCTCACTTGCTAAACAAGAAGAAACAATCAAGTAATTCCTTTTATCTCTAAATAATTATAGAAGTGTTAATGGCATGTTTGGTCCCTAATAAATTAAGGGGTCATAACCATTTGTTCCAAAATTCTAAATTTCGTTATTTCCGTCCCAAAATTTCGAAAGACACGATTTAGTAACGGAATGTTTCAAAGAATGACCAAAGCAAAATAAGTGAATTCCAAAAGTAAAAATTAAAAATTAAAAACCACCAAGATTTGTTTAGATCCTTACCTAGCCTCTGGCAGCAGAGCGATTCTCCTTCTGAAACCCTAACCTTGAATGGAAAATCTAATAGCTAATATAAAAGGTATAAACTATAGTCAAAGCTATCAAGAAGAGAGGCACGGTCGAAGACTGAGGAAGTGAGTGTCGATTGCTCAGATCAAGTTCAGGCTTCCGAGTGTTTTTCTACGATTTTATTTAGCTTTTATAGAGTTTTTTTCTTCTTTTTTTTCCATTTTTTTTTAATTTTAAACTATTATTGGAATAAAACATAATTCCTCATATCCAATCATTGATTATTTATCCTATATTACCCTATGCTAAACGCTGACGTACGAAGATCTTTTTACGGATTTTTGGAGATGTTTTGCCAACTCAGTAGTAAATTGAGTGTCCCTCGGAATATTTAGTTTTTTTAATAAAAAATATAACAAAAGAATCCTATATAGTTCAGTGAAACACCAATTTTGATTTATTTATTTTTCCAGACGGAAACATGAATTTTGATTTTGTGATAATGCAAATACAAAACTTATCCCTTTCAATTTGCATGACGGAGATCATAATTATCTTTTGGGTTCAGAATTAATTAAAATTATGGTGTGAAATGACACTAATGCCCTTAGTCAAAATTGATCAAATAACTAGACATTATTTTCTTTATGAAGTTTTATATATATTTTATTAAAAGAAAATATCTTATTTCGCACGTAAGTTATTCTGTTATTGATTGTTGGTTTAATTGTCAATGATTATGTAAAATCCTGATTTTTAGAAGGGTAACAGAGTAAAATTAAGGGGAATGATATTGTGTAATTTTAATATTTCAGATTATTATAATAAAATATATGTAATATAATAATGGGTACTATAGTTTTCTATTTTTGCATTTAAGGACCCCAAAAACTTCACCTTCTCACTTGAAGGGCACGGAGAAGAAGAGAGAGAGATTTCTGCTCAGCTTCGCCAACGAGCCACCGCCGCCCCAGCTGCCCCTCACCGGAGTTCTGGGCCGCCAAAGGTACCGCTTATCAACCGGATTTTTGGCCACCGGAGCTCCGTCAGACGTCCTTTTGCGACACCACTAGCATCGTTAGATTCATCTCGTCGTCGCCGTCATTTTCTAACCAGTCTCGGCCGTTGACTCATCACCAGTAAGATTTTTACCGTTTTGGCTGTTTTACCAAAGCTTGTAAAAAGTGATATTTTTATAATTATTTCGTTAGGTAGCTATTTTACCCAAGGTAATTATATGGGGTGAAAGAGGGGTAAAAATCATGAATAATTAAGATCTGTAGAAGTAAAAACGGTATCCGAAAGTGCAGTCATTTTCAAATAGAAAAAATGATATTTTTCTAAATATTTCAAAAAGTGGTATTTATGTAATTTTATGATTTGAAATCCCATTTAATGCTTGGGACCTCGAAACTGAATTCTGACTCCAAATTTGGACTCAGTGAGGTCGAAAGACAAATTTTTATATAAAATATCACTATATTTTGAAGTGGCACGAAAATCAAGAAAATGGCTCGTGAATATTGTCGTTTAACGTGCCACAGGCCAGGTTCCGCACTAGGACCTATTTTTGATAAATTATATGTCTAACTTACCATTTTTGGTTGCTTTGAATTTAGTGGTGACCTCCATTTCTCCATCTGAGGCTCTGGTGGAAAAGTCACTTTTTAAAGTTGACTTACTAGGATCCCGAAACGGCTGTTCGAATACCCTAGTGACCAATAGGAGATTCTTTGAGCGTTATTAGCTTGGTATTGCTACTATATCGAGGTAGGGATTAATTACCTGATTTTATATCTATTTCAATTTATAATTGCATTAAAACTTAATAAAAAATCGTGATTTTACGATGAATTAAGAAAATTGTTGGATTATACTGGGATTGGACTGTGTGGACTTTTATACATATTTTTAAATTGTGATTATAGGGTAAAGTAGCAGTGTGCTACCATTATTACAGCAAATTTCATAATAATGCTAAGTTGGGTTTTTAAAGCATGATTTGATTATTGGATGCATAGTTATTGTGAACTATTACATGTTGTATATACCATAGGATCACACACTTGCGCAGGTTGCTGATACGCCTACGGGCAGTGTCAGGATACTGGGTACCTCTGCTACAGAATTATTACAGGGCCATGATGAGAGGATGAGAGCTCACTATTATATCTTGTTGATGTATAATATATACAATGATGTGGTTTTGATTTTGGTGTTGAATATGTGATTATTTAGGACATCAACTATTTATAAACTTGATTTATAAATAGATTTAAAGGTATTAACCATGGAAGTTTAGTAAAATTGCATCCATTCAACACGGTAATTGAATTCCTACTGAGCATGTGAATGTTCACACCTTATTTTTCCTCTCTCAGGTAGTGCTCAGTGTGACATTGGGAACCCAAGAGCAGGGTAGTGAGGAGCTGGTTACCTTATTGACAATTGGTAACTTTAGTGAGGAGCTGGTTACCTTGTTGACAATTGGTAATTTTATAAAATAAATTCTATTTATTTGTCTTGGCTTGTATTAAAACTCAAGGGGTTTCACGGACTCAGTCTGTATGCTGGATTGCGAGACTACTGATAATGATACTTATATTATTTTATAAATTTTATTAATAATCTACGTTTAATAGTGATCACGGTGAGAATTTTATTTTTAAAATTATTTTATAAATTTTTCAAAAATGACTTTTGAATTTTTATTTGTGAAATTCCCTTTCTACCATTGACCCGAGATTCAGGTTATAACAGATTAAATGATGAGATAATGATAAGTCAAATACAAATATATGAATATTCTGGAGTAATTATACCATTAAATAAGGATAAGTTTATGCCTGTCTTAATTTTGACGAATTTCTGTTTGATAAGGACATTTGTGAAGGATCTCATTTGAGTATTCATTTGTAGCAAGATCGTAGTAATATACTTCTCTAATCGCAGTATTTGGTCAGTCTAGCAACTATTTGATGTAATGCATATGGCTTTTAATTGATTAGTAGGACAAGAAAAGCACGTGATATCATTCCAATTACATTCGCTAATTAGAAAATTCAATTACCGTTTATGTGCCTTCTCCTATTGTGTTTCCCCTGTCTTTTTCTATTTTTGTTTTACAAAATGATTGTCTCACAAATTATGTAGATTGTATCACATTGCCTCCTAAACTATGAAATGTTTCAAAATTTTCTCTGAACCTCTGAATCATTAGTTTGTCCGTAAAAAATGAATAGAAAATGACTTATTTTTCTGTTGTGCTTTTCTTGACCTCGATATTCTTTTCCCTTATCTTTTCCTTTGTAATGTTCAATGTTCTGTCTTGAGTCTTTCGCAAAATTTTAAAAGACGGTTTTGAGAAAAAAGATGAGAAGTATGTGGTTATGTGGAAAGAAAAGGCAGCGAAGGATATACTTGAGAGAAACAAGAGTTCTATGTTAGATTCTTGAACGGCTAGATCTGCATGAAAATAAAAGAAGAAATGCTTTTAATTCGATGAATGCTATAGCTGCTGATATTGGGTCTCAAATCTCTCATCTTGTGGAATATTTCTCTATATTTGCGGAGTCTCAACCTAAAAAAGTGGCTAGAAGTCTTCTGCTCTTGAAAGATATGATCTATCACCAAAATGGACAGGTTCATTTCTTTGTACATCTTTGTTATTTATTCCTGTTTGATGTTGACTTTGCACTAAATTAATTTTTGAGTTGTATAGTTTCTTTTGAGAGACTAGGCTATTTGTCTTTTCTTATTTTTCAAATTAATAATGCCCTTTTTATTTAGAATATTTTTTTTAGAAAAAAAAAGATTGTAATAAAAGACATAAGGCACTTTTTTGGCTTGGGAAAAAGTAAACACAGCTATCTCAGTCCAATGAGTACCAAGTTTTAATAAAATGCAGAAATACCTGCTCTACTTTCGTTCCTTTTCACCAATTTATGATGCTCCTCTTATGTTCACAAGTCAAATTTTTTCCCGAATCTTCACTTAATTTGTTTGGAACATGGGATAAGAAAATTACAGCTATAATGCATGCCATATTCCGCTTGTTTTGAATGACGAGTTAGAATTTTACCATCTTCAGGAAGTAGATTTAAAACTTCTTATAGTTTGAGGGGCAAACTTAATACAATTGATGAGATATTGGAATCGGGAATTTATGAATAATTTCACTCGATACTCGAGAGGGGGAGAAGAAATACCTTCGGGTCATTGGCTTATAAACTAGGAATAATTGATTAGGATGCAATTGGTAATCAAAAGATATAGTTGATGGTTATGTGAATTCAATCTCCTAGTACATTTATTCATCAAGTTTTCATATTTTATTTATGTATTTATATTTATATTTGTATATATTTATTTATAAATTCATTTAGTTTGGTTGTCTAGATAAAGTTAAATCACAATAATCTCGGTACTTAGCGGCAATTTAACACTCAATTCCTTATGGGGATAACAACTCTCTTATTATGTTATTACTTGTTTACGATCCGTATACTTGCGGTTATTTTACATATATGTATTTTGCGTAACAACAATCTAGACATAATTCGGAACGAAACGTAAATAAAAAAATCCCCCTTCTTTTTATCACAATTACAGTTATCCATCTACTTTATTTCTATTAAAAATAGCCCGATACTTTGAGCATATATCATTAGTATTCTAGACATACAATTCTGTAATATAATGACAAATTGAAATGCAAAGTTCACCAAAGAAAAAAAAAAGAAAGAAAGTCTACCGATGTTCGAAAGTAATATAATGACAAACCATGAAATTTTTGTTGAATTGTTACATGTTTATTAAGTTTGGCAAAGTCATGAATTTAAGCATAACTGATTGAAAGTGAAATGAGAACAATAATTTTCTCTACTACTCACGTTAATTAAAGCATAAATCATTGTGAATACTCATCATCAGTGAACACCTCAAGGAAAGAAATTAAAAGAATGGATAGTATCACTTTTATTTGTATTTTGACACTTTGTTCAATTTATACATTGTATTTTAGTTATTATCAATATTAACTTTTAGATTTAAAATCTGTTACAAATTTATACCTTGACACCAGTTTAGAGCAATTTGGTTTATTAAGATGATTTAATAAACTTATTCTCGGATCAATTTTTATATAGTTTATTTTTAATTTTTTAGATAGCATATTGTTAAATTAACTGTTCTAATCTGGTGTCAGGTATAAATTTGTAATAAATTTCAAATCTAAAGGTCAATATTAATAATAACCAAACTATAAAGTTTCAAAATACAAAGTATAAAAAAAATAATATCCCTAAAGAGAACGGAACTGCTAAGTCGGCTAGGGAATAAAATCAATGCATTTCCCAAAGGACTACTGTAGCAATTAAACAACGGAATCCCTGCTCATTATCATCAGCTAAAATACTGTACATTAACTAAAAATACTTCCTTTCGTTTAATGTTGACCTTGATTAATTAATCGATAATGTCTCTAAAGAAGGTGCAATCCAGAACAAGACTTCTCTCAAGTACTCCGACTCCTTTTCTGGCTTACGATTTGTCGTAACCTTGAGATGCTTCCAATTAAGCAAGGGAGAAGGGCAATTTCTCCTCAAGTTTTTTGGCAACATGAGAGCCTTCGATGTATAGATTAAGAAAACATATAAAATATCAATATAAGTGAGATAATCATTTATATATATATATAGATCAATAATATTAGTCTGAAATAACACCACAAAAAATCAAATACGAAAAAACTTGAAAATAATCAATAAGACAACTATTTAACGTACCTTAGGTAAGCGAACATCTAGGTGTACAATATTCCAAAAGCAATTGAGATTTGAAAGAAAATTCATCAGATTGGTATACCAATTTGCGTCAAACTTCGGAGGCCACCCATGAACTAATACGAAGTGTCCATTCAACAAATTAGGTGACTCCATTGAGATGCTGAACTTCAAATTACCTTTATAGCGAAAGGAAGCTAACTTTGGAGCTAATTCAACTGTGACTTTCACTTCACAGTAAATGTTATTCAGACTGAAACTTTTCAAGCCTTGACTCGAGATTTTGACGTGTTTCAACCCATCGCAGTTGCTCAAAGTCAAATTCTCAAGGAGAGGAAGTTTTGAAATGAGATATTCTAATGACCGGTCATTAATGAACCAAACATCACCAGACAAGTTGAGATTTCTAATTGCCTTGCATGCAGAAAGATCCACCCTCTTACAGCGGACATCAACTAATACCAAAGATTCAAGATTTATGGCTTCAACTTGAACTGCTAGGTACCGAATCTTATCAATTTCCAAGTACTTGAGGCTTAGACTGCGGAATCGACCATTACATAAGCAATAACCACAAGCCTTGTATAACACCAATTTCTCAAGGGAAGGGCAACCCAACAATAACTTGTTTAGTCCATCATCAGAGAGCAGAACATATGTCAATGACAAAGTTTTCAAAGATGGAAGACTAAATGTATAAGTACTCAACTCTGTGCCCTCCAACTCCATAATAGTCAAATATCTTGAGTTGACTACTGTTTCAGGTAAGCAGTAGTGGTAGTGGTGGACATAGGATGGTGATTCTGACTCCAAATAAAGATATAATTCCTTGACTTTACTCTCAACTGCAGAAGCTAACCATTTATTCAAGCGATGAGCCACGCTTTTTCCATAGGGTCTCACCTTCATGGCAAGCTTAAAACTAGTTATGACTGGATCGACGATACGACGCATACCACAAAGCTTGCGCTGTTTCAAACAATTGTTGATGTACTTGTAGAATTCCTTTCGGGTCTTTGGGCCGTAAATATCGGTAGTACTATAGGAGAAACATAATGTTGGGACTGAATACCATATGTGTCTCCATTGCTTCGAAAGGACGCTCGTCCGAACAACATCGAATGTTGGTAGAAACGACAGGATATGCTGGATAAGTGGATCAGGTAGCGTCGAAATTCTGTCCACACCCAGACGAGGAGTTTGAGTTTGAGTTTCTGGTGTTGTTTTTACTCTTTTTTGAGCCGGCGGAGGAGCGTGTGTTCTTACACCATTTTCAGCCATAACAATTACCAAAGTGAAAGTGACTTATTAAAAAAAAAGAAAAAAAAAAGAAAAAAGAAAAACACGAGTTAAGGATTATCTGATTTTTTTTCATTGCAATATAAAGAGAATAATTATATTCTAACTAGGAGGAAGTATAAGAGAAGCCATCAATTAAATATCCTTTGATTCCTTCAAAAGAAGAAAGGTCAATGACATATTTGGTCCCTGATTAAGGAGCCTTAACGATTTGTTCTAATTGATAAAGGGTTAAATGAAATTTGAAAAGAACTACCATGTGAAAAAAGAAAAGAATCAACCCAGATTTACCTCAAGCCGCAGCCTCTGTTTTTGAAACCCTAAGCTTGGGCGAGAAAACCTTGATTCTACGCAACATTCTCGGCACTTTCACTCCTCACAATGGCACTTCAAAGAAACTAGATGTGTAACAATTTTTTATTTTCTTTTTTCTTTTATAGTTAATCCATATTTGGCATCCGAATTGTTAACCAAATCTCATTTTTCGGTCCCTTAATTTTAAAATATTCCTATTTTGGCAAATGATTTTTCCTTTATCTTATTTAACCCCGTCTATTACTTTTTCATTATAAATATATGGAAAATGTCCCAGTTCAGACATTTAAATTATTTAAAACTCCGATTTTAGCCTCCAAATTAACTTTATAATTTCTCTTTCTTGACATCTGATGTATTGAAATATCTCATTTTAATCCCTACTATTCTTTTATAGTTATTAAAGAAAAAAGAAAAAAAAAAGAGAAAGAATATGTATCACTTATATGAGGCTTATTAAAAAAAAATGTTAAGCATTTTTCAAAACAAAAACGAGGTTGTCATAAGATTTTAGTTTATTTAAAATATAAAAAGAAAAATTATTTCGGTACAAAACTTATCATTTATAATGGAGGAGTGACAATATATGGGGTTAAAGTATCCGAAATAGGGACATTTTAAAGTGCCCTAAATAAGACAAAATAAAATTTTGTGCAACGAAATAGTGACATTTTTGAAGTTTATTGGCCAAATTTGAGATTAATCGGTATTTATTTTGAGAAGAACCTTTGAATCTCAAAAATACAACTTGTAAATAATTTTTTAACTTGCCCAAATATCAAATCTTCATATATTGCGAAGTTTTTTAAGAAAGTATATTCTAAGAATGTGAAAGTTTATTGTTTAGGCCATTTAGTTATATAGACTCCTTTGTAACTCTATTTTGAAAAAATAGACCTGTTTTAAATTTTTTTTCTCTTTCCCTCTTCTTTTTTTTTTTTTTTTTCCGGTCTTTTTCCCTACATGGTAGCTAAAAAGTCTGGAATGCCCTAAGTGAGCTTTATTGGTCCAGTTGAGCCCAAATGAAACTTTTTCTTAAAATGCGATTTTCAGATAGGAAAATTGTGGTTTAAAACTTCAATTTGACATTAAAGTGTCTAGATTTCAACTAAACATTCTAAATTTCAAAAACTAAACTTATAAATAATATTTTAACACACCCAAACATCAAAATCTTCATTTTTTGAATAAAATTTGTGTTGGCGTTATGGGGCCCCAGTATCCTTTTGTGCGCTTGCAGGATTAACTGCCTGGGGCTTAATAGTCCGACCTGTTGGCACAAACGTGCAGCCCGTTATGTCCACCCACTGCCTAGTATGAGGTTCTGTGCTGCCAAGTAATAAGAAAATAAAGTGGCACCTTGACTAATAGCTATAGCTTTTGGCCTAGTGGTAAGCGCTTGATCCTAAAATGTGGTATTAGGGCAAGGTCACGGGTTCGAGCCGCCATAGAAGCAATTCTGTGGGGGGGGAGGGATTGTTGGGGTTATGGGGCCCCAGCATCCTTTCTACACTCGTAGGACTAACTGCATGGGGTTTAACAGCCTGACTCATTAGTACAAACGTGCAGCCCCTTATGTCCACCCATCACTTAGTGTGGGGTTTTGTGCTGCCAAGTAATAAGGAAATAAAGTTGCACCTTGGCTAACAGTTATCACTTTTGGCCTAGTGGTAAGCACTTGATCCTGAACTATGGTATCAAAGCTTAGTACTCAAATTTAAAAGATTAAACCATCTTAAGATGACTAACCCAAGCAATTTTCAAACTTTTTCACATGAGGGGTACGTATTCAACCACTACACCACTATTTTTCAATAGAACCGATTTTAATTATTGGAAAAGTAGGATGCTTACATATCTACAATCTTTAGTTTTTAATTTATAGCATACTGTTACTAAAAGTCCATTCGTTTTTAAGAAAAAGATTGATGATAAGTTTATTGATAAAGAAATTAATGAATATGATGTAAATGATAAAGTTACTTTATCAAAGAACAGTAGAGCTATGCATATTCTGATTTGTGGTCTGGATAGAGATATATTCAACAATATTGAAAAAATCATAAAGGCTCATGAAATATAATGTGAAATATGCTTGAAGTATCATATCAAAGCACAAACTCTGTGAAAGAGACGAAAATCAATATTCTTACTTGCCAATATCAATTATTCAAGATGCATAAAGATGAAACTATAGCTCAAATGTTTACTAGATTTACTATTATTATTAACTCTCTTAATGCTCTTAGAAAATTATTTTCTAATATAGATTTGGTAAACAAAGTACTTAGGAGTCTTTCTAGAGTATATAGAAGTAAAGTTTTGCCAATTCAAGAAGCAAAGGATCTCACCAAACTTCTTCTAGAAGAACTCATGGGTTCACTTATGATACATGAGATCTTGATGAAAGAAAACAATGAAGAATTTCAAGATGACAATATATGCGTCATGGTAATTGAGGATGAGGTAAGATCACTTGACCCCAATGATGATTTTCTTAATGATAGTGATGATAGTACTGATTTTAATAATGAAAGTGATGAAGAAGAGTTATCATATAATAAGCTACTTAATGATTTTAATGATTTGCACGATAACTACAAATTGCTTGTTTTGAAAAATAGTATTATCAAGAAGAAAATTATCTCTTTTATCAAAAGAATTTGAGAAATTTTCAAAAGAAAAAGAAGTTATTTTGACTTGTGATATATGTGAATCTTTGAAAAATGAAAATGCTTCCTTAAAAGAAACATTTTTGCATTTAACCAACATTGTCTACAAGTTCACCAATGGAAAGAAGAATTTTGATTTAATGCTTGGTAGACAAAGATGTGTTTTTGACAAAGGAGGTATAGGATACAAACTTTTTATAAAACAAAAGTATCTCAAAACTTACTTTATCAAAGAAACATCTAATAGTAACTCAAAATAAGCATGTACTTATTACAACCAAAATGGACATACAAGCTTTTCATGCTCTATTAAGAAAAATACCTATTTTGGTGTCAAACAATAATGGGTTCCAAAGAATTCAAAGACTAATCGCCAAGAACCCAATGTTACGTGGGTACCAAAAATCCATATTTGAATCTTTGTTGTAGGAACAAGCAAGAATGTAGGGGCTCCAAGAACAAATCCAATGACTTCACCAAGCTCTCAACTTTCACAAAGAAATAATGATGAGTATTTCACTTTTGGAGACAACACCAATGCAAGATCATTGGCATAAGTGATGTTGGTAATATTTCTTCGCCTGTGTTTGAAAATAACTTGCTAGAAATCTAATATGCTTAATTTTTGTCAACTATGTGATTAGAGATATTGAGTTTTTTGTTTACTCTTTCAAATGCTCAATTTGAAAATTTGAACCCATGAGATTATTTTTTTTATCAAAAAAAATATTATTTTTATTATTGTAAAAAAAGTTTCAAGTCAAGATAATTTTTTTTTTGCTTTGAAAGAAAATATTTATTGATTATGGCATGTAAAACTTGGACATATTAATATGGGTATAATTTCAAAACTTTACTAAAGGAATCTTATTATAGTTTACCTAGTCTAATTTTTGGAAATGACAAGATTTGTAAAGCATGCCACTTTGAAAAATAAGTCATCTTTTTTATTATCCGTTGAGGTAGTTGATTTTTTTTTAAAATAAAGGTCTACATAATTGTCTTCATTGGTTTCAAAATGGCTTTGACCATGTCTAAAACAAATATTTTACTAAAATACTTCTAGGCCAAAGTCGTCAATACTATTTGTGATATTTTAAATCGGGTATTGCTTAGACTTATTTTGAATTAAATACCATTATAAGTTTTGAAATGACAAAAAATCTAATATTGGTTATTTTATAGTCTTTAGATGCAAATACTTTATTTTTTTTAAAAAAAAAATACTAAAGATAACTTGAAAAATTTTGATTTAAAATCTAATGTTGGAACTTTTTCTAGTTATTCTACTACTAATAATGTATAAAAAAAGGTTTTTCAATTAAAGAACTAAGTAGTAGATAGATCTATGCATGTGATATTTAATGAAACTAATGATTCCTCTAAGGAGAAAAACATAGATGATATTTTTGTAAGTATGGTATTAAGCTAGAAAGATTGGAGCTTAACGACAAATCAAAAGATGAAAACTAAGTCCAACCTCAACACAAAGAAGATGAAGAGCTTTTGGAAGGATGGTATGGATGATTTTATTTGAATTATTTATAAATATAAATTTGATTGACATATTAATCGCTTTTATATGTTTCAAATAGCTTGCACAATATGTATTGCTTAAACTCTTATATTTTAGCAAATGCTTATTAATAGTTTTTACATGACAAACACCATGCATAATTAGTTGAATTAATTTTTTTATATTGGTAATATATTTGAACTCAAAATTATATTTTATTTAAATCCAATGTTTATATTTTGTAACTTTGTTATTTTGAATATTTACACATACTTTTTCTTTCTAAAACTTTATGAGAACAAATTTTTGATGAGTTCACATATAACGTTCTCATTAACTTTCAAGACATGCTTTGTTATGCTTTATCGTTTCTGAACATCTATTGGTTGTTTAACCTTAGATAATATAATATATTATGTTTGGATTGGATACTTGTTATTGATTGCTTATTCATGTTTTTACTTTGTATTTGTTAATTGGTATCAATCTTATCCTTCGTGTTTATGTAACTTTTTAATAATATCAAAAGGAGGAGAATAAAAGCATTGATTTAAAACATTGGTAAATGTTTTCAAAAATAATTAGTATGTATAAATAATTGGTATCCATAATTGATATCTTTCTTACATGAATAATCTTTGCTTACTTTAGTTATTAATATTTTGATCATGATTCATATATTGAGGAGGAGCATATTTATGATTCTTGTGCGAAATGATCATATATCTTTTAAATGCATCATTCGTGATATGCTCTTTATAGTTAGATAAAAAAAAAATAAAATTCATTAATGTGCTTTAATGATTTGAATTTCTTCTCAATGCTTTGTGATAATTACATTTGGAGAAATATATTTTCCACAAGTGAAATATCAAGATTTAGAGCTTTCATGATCTTGATTAGATGCAACTTCTCTATTTTGAATATGCTAATACATAGTTGTCATACTTATTTTCAATAGAGGAAGTTTTTCCAAAAATTAAAAAGAATGCTCTTATTTACTCATTGTAATTATGTTGTTGTTTAATCTTATGTTTAATTTTGTTATTCTTTTTTTGAAGATTGTTCAATTCTAGATTCTTCCATATCTCCTTATTGTTTAACTTGTCATATTATTTTTTAATGGAGAGAAAATTATTTTAATATTATTCTTCTATATACTTTGTTATGATTTCAAAGGGGAAGAAAAATACAGTAAACTAATGTGGGGATAATTTTATTTCAAAGAGGTAGATTTTTTTAAAATTTAAGAATACTAGATCTTCTTAAAAATTTCTTCAATCCTATGCTTATTTTTTAAAAATATATATATATATTTTGAATTGATGTTTTATAAGATATCTAGTTCAAAATTATTTCTATCTTTTTAATGATGTCAAACGGGAGAGAAAAATGTTGATTTATGAATATGGGGAGAAAAAGACTTATTAATAAGTGTGCATATATTAAGGGAGAGTAATTTATTTAGCACACATTTTTAATTTTCTCATAATATGCTTATAATGCTTTATTGAGTTAAAAAAGGAGAGCAAGTCCCTTTAACTTTGTCAAGCATATTTTGAGGTGGAGCTTAAAATATGATAAGGATTAAGAAAAATTTGTCAAATTTCATAATTTCATATCCTTATTGCATATTATCATTTATCTCATAAATCAATGTTTGTCATCATCAAAAAGGAGGAGATTGTTGAGAAATTAAAGTTTCAATCTTGCTCACTTTTATTTTGAAGATAACAAATATTTGATTTAATACTAATGATTTAACTTGAGTGTGTAGTGAAATAATTTTAAAGTTCTAGCTCAAGTTAATTTAATGAATCAGGCTTGAAGATGGATGCATATTGGACCTATTAGAATCAAGCTTGAAGATGAAAAATCAAGATACAAATTGAGCAATTTGAACCTATGAGTGGGGATACTTTATCTTCCTCGTAAGATGTCTATAATGAACCCTTATCCAACTAAGGGTTATCTCGTCAAAAGTAATCTGATCGTATGGTTATATGTTTTCTTTATTTTTTTTTGATTTCTCTTGTATTTATTGTTTCTTAAATTTTAGGAATTGACTATGACGGGTGAATGTGTTTAGATAGGGTATATTTCTTATTTAGTCTTGTATTTGATTTAGTTTATTGCACAAAAATTATCTTTGCATTAGCTCATGTTTTCAAAAGAGTTTTCAAACTATCGTAAGCTTAAAATAGTTATTTTATCATAGAAGTTTGAAAAAAGAAAATAATGATTTCTTTAAATGGGCAAAATATTCTTTAATACATAATTTCTTAAGTTTAAATAAGTTACAAATATATTTACAATTACGATTATTTGAAAGAGGCTAAAAAGAGATTTTCTATTTACAAACTAGAATATGTTTTGGAATTAACACTTTCTAAATTATTATTAAATATCTTTGAGAAACCAAAACAAACTTGCAATAGCCAAAAGATTCTATTCAAATTGATTTTCCATGTTTTAAAGTGTTCAAAACAAATTTGAAAGTCTGAATTTGAAAAATGCTAAAAATCCTATCAGAATCTGAAAAATGACCAAAATGGAAACCTGTCAAAGTTTGGTCGACTAGCCAGTCGATCAGAGTTATCAGCAAGCCAAAAGATATGACTATTGGAAGTTGTTGGCTTCAACGGCTATATTTTTGGTCGACTAGCTAGTCGACTAGAATAACTGGTCGACCAGAATGGCTACAGAAAGCAAATAACGGCTCTAAAAGACTAGTTTTCTTGGATATCTATATATAGAATCTCATTTGATAGCATTTATGACAAGAGCATGAACCTAAGTTGATATTCATCTACTCTCAAAGTGTCTTAGCCTATTTTCACATCAATTACACTTTCAAATTATATTGAACTAATCTTAGAGCATCTATTGTGCATTATTCTCAAATCTCCTAAGCCAAAATTATATTCTTTACTTTGTGAGGAGAGTTTTTGAGTGTTTTTATTCTTGATTATTGAAAAACTATTGAGTATTAGGTAAGTTTGGTACTGGATTAATAAACAACCTAATTTAGGCGAGGTTGCCACCGAAGTCTAAATAACCCATGTATAGGTGAGGTTGTTACCAGAGTCTAAATGACCCGAGTGTAGGTGAAGTTGTCACCGGAGTCTAAATAATCCGTGAGTTAGTGAGATTAGCCCTATTATCTAAACAATCCGTGTAGGTAAGGATTAACACTGGAGTCAAAACAATACAAGGTTAGACGTGATAGAGATGGAGTCAAGACTATTGTAAAGGCGTGGGTGAGCCTAAAAAGAATTCGCTCTTTTTAAAAGGGTCGGTTAAGCCTACAATCTTGATCCGGTAGTAGAAAGCTCAAAGCAAGTTGCCGAAGGCCGGGGACATAGGCAAATCATTGTGTTTGTCGGACCTAGTAAAAACTGAGTTTGTATTTTCTCTATCCCTACACTCTTTACTTTAATGCAAACTATTTGATTGTGTGTTTGATATTTATTATGCTTAATTGACTGGGTGTTATTGTTATATATTTGGTATTATTGTTCACTTAGCCTCAAAGTTTCAAAATAGTGGTCTATATATGGTTTTACATAGTTAAAAAGTTTCTTAAAAAGTTCTAAAATCCAATTCACTCCCCCTCTTAGGTTGTCAATTTTGGGCTAATAATTTGAGATTTTTCGAAATTTTTTGAATAAAGGGCATTTCAGGAAATTGAAAATTTCATTAAAAAGGAGTCTAATCATGAACCTAAATACTTTAGAAGTCAATGGATTTAAAGAAACCCAGTTCTAACTCTAAATAAATAATTAAATATCATACGAAGGTTGTTCCACTGAAAAAGAAGTCTAATGGACTTAAATATGAGTTATGGAAGTCTATATATGGACTTAATAAACATAGTTATAAGTTTGTTTACTTAAAAATCTCGTTGAGTAACTTCCACGCATAGTCCATAACGCAAAACCCCTAGAATGACAAATCCAAAATGTTAAAAGTGGGTTAAAATGGGTCGGTTTAAACAAACTAGTAAAGGTTTAAAGAGACATAGATGTGGGGTCCTGTGTAAATAGAGTATATATATCGGACAGAAGACTAAAGTTAAAGAAAGAAGTTTCTAGTTATGTAGTATTTATTTCGGAGTATTTTGTCATTTCATATGAACTTATTTTTGTGATCACTAAATTAATTAGGGTTATTTATATCTATGCGGTCTATTAATGACCTTATAGTGATAAAAGGGATTATTCAATAAATGTTATCAAACTTAACTCTCATTACAATGTCACACATCAATCTAAAATTACTTAGATATCCATTTTTCTGACAACCCCAAAATATAATTAATCTCGATACCATTCATCTTGACACAGCCGAATAACATTATCATTGTTAAACATTATCTTGACGGCAGTAAAAAATGTTCAATCATAATTAAACATTGTTCAATCGTCAATCCCGGCTATTACGGTGGTCGAAGAAAATTTCGATCACCGACAAATGATGTCTCAATAATAACGATCGAAAATTTTTCACTGCGATCAAAATTTTTTTACCAAGACGTATGGCAGTTTTAGTGTTCCAAAAGTTTTAAGTACATAAAAGTAATTTTATAAATAATTTATACATTGTCCCTTTTTTCATCACATAATTAAAATGATGGTCAGAATTTATAAATCATAATTAATTATTAAAATAAGGGGTGAGAATATAAAGGAGAAAAAAAATGACAAAAGAAGCACCCTAAAAACAAGTCCTAAATTCATTAGTTCGTTCTCTACATATATAATACCTATTGGCTTACCTATTGGCTTACCTATTGGCCTTTGCTAAAACTAGAGGTGTAACTCCAGAGTTTATGGTACATCAACCTGCTTTATCAAACTTAACCTTACCAAATCTAAATTGAAAATGACAACTCTAACCCCAAATTTTTTTTTTTTTTGAGTTATAATTATATGGTTTTTTATGAATCATGTACCCAACTCAAATGAAATTTTTTTATTTTTTGAAAAGATACGTATATGTATATATTTGGTATATTAATAGAGTAAAAGAAACTCTCTTATTAGTTTATACTAGTATAAATTTGCCCGTATTAATATTAATAAAAAGAAATATATCCGGGCTTCATTTTGGGCCAAATAAACGTTACCGTTATACAGTTAAATTAAAATTCAAATGTATATTTTCTAGTGAAAACTAAAATAAACAATAAACAATACTTAAATAGTGTGGTCCGTCACATAATTCTAAGGATTCCTTGGCAAAATAGGTCCTTTTGAAAGAGAGAGTTCTAGTAAACGGCGTATGCTAGCTTTTACGTCTTTACAAAGCAATTTTTCTTCATAATACTTGATCACACTCAATATCATACTCAACCATGCAAAATAACTATTTTGTGAAGAGTTTTAAAATAAAAGCACACTTTCAAAAGGTATATTTTGGCTAATTTTCCTTATTGATTATAAATATAGTATGGTCTGAGTCTAAGGTAACGTAATGTGTAACTTATAATATCTTATATCAAAATTTCCAAATATTTTAAAGAGACTTTGATCCTACATACTACTTTTAAGCTAGAAATCAAATTTACCTGATTCTCATGAAAACATTTGTGCAAAGGAAATTTTCTCTTCTACATAGGGCACATATGAGATAATGTACCTATAGACTCTCACACCTTTAATTGATCGTTGATAAATTTAAGAGGAAATTTTCTACTTGGGAAAGGTTTGACTTTGTCTAAGGCTCTTATTTTCTACTTGGAAAAATTTTCAAGTAAAAAGCAAGTCAAATGAAGCTGATGAAGCAAAGAAAGGAAGAGGCAAAAAACAGTAAGACTCAGAGAAGAAAACACTCGTTAAGCTCGAGAGGTGAGCTTACGAAAGAGAATCAGTTGCCAATTCTAAAATTGTCCTAGCGGAGCTGATGTTGCAAAAGACAGAGAGTTAGTGTTCAATTACTTTAGGTATGAAACCATCAAATTTCTAACACTTCAAATCACCTGCTAAATGAGAAATACGACTTAGCCTAGGAATAGTATTTATGAAAATTCTCCTTTAAGTTGATCCCAGTCAAATTTATATAAATCTCATAGAATATTGTCAAATTTATATAAATCTCATAGAATATTGATTGTCAAAGAATATAGGCAGTCAAAATTAAATAGTAGCTAGCCATTTTTTTGACAATAAAATATAAGAACATGATTTTTTTTGCGCTTACCATTCAAGCCCAATTTCGTTGACAATTGGCAACCATTATAAGCTATCAACCATGTGAAAGAGAAAAGTCATAGCGTATAAATAGACCACTTCACGACTCCATTTTATATCAGAAAAAAGAATCTCAACATAGAGAGATTTAAAAAGAGATTCAGTTAAAAAGTTCTTGAGAGAATTTTTGTGAGAAAAATTCTTGAGTATAATTGGGATAAAGGTTGTAAGTGTTATAAACACTATGTAAATTTTCTCCCTAAAGATCTGTAGTAATGCCGCAGACGTAGCTAAATTGTCTTCTTATTTTGTTTTATTTATCGTTTTTGTAATTTTGTGTGTCTACTAAGAAGTTATTTCTCTAACATTGATAACACAACACCCATAATTATAAAAGCTAAAAATGTTCATTATAAATGTCTCAACTAAACGTTGACAACGCATTCTAATTTTTTTTTTTCTCCAAATGAAAGAAATCAACAATTTGACAAAAATCAATAAGTAAATCGATCTTAACATGTCACCATGTGCTCAATACAACACAGAAGTTCAAATATTATAATATGGATCGTATTAACGAATAGGCTCAATATTTGGGTTAAAACCTCATTACAGATTAAACATTTTCCAGTACTCTGGCTAGGTCATATTGAAATTGAATCTGAACAATATTTTTCTTCACCATTCGACTGCGCACGTAGATTAAAGCACAAACCACTGTGAATAGTCGTCCTAAGCGAACAAGCACCTCAGCCAGAGAATTTAAAATAACAAAACTACTACAATTCTTGCCATAATGATCCAGCTCTTACTAGTACCTAATTGCTCATTCATAATAAAAGAAAAGAAATGTATAGTCCATATGCATAATTAGTGAAATTCATTACTAATGAAGAAAATACAAACCCAAAAGAAGTATCGTTGCAATTAGCAAAGAAAATTTTACTATAATCGTCGGCTAAAATATTGAAAATTTTACTGAAATACGTCCTTTCATTTATAATTGATCTGATTAATTGATAATGTCTCTAAAGAAGGTGAAAACCAGAACAAGGCGTCTCTCAAGTCCGATTTGCTCTTTGGCTCACAAGTTGTCATAACTTTGAGATGTTTCCAGTTAAGCATGGGAGAACGACATACCCTCCTAACGTATTCTGGCAAGATCAGAGCCTTCATGTATAGAATAAAAATGTACAAATATTAATATAAGTGAGATAACAACTAATATATATTTCTAGACTAACACTAGACCTAACAATTTTATTATGAAATAATCCCACAAAGAATCATACAGAAAAAATGCGAAATAATTAATAAGACGACTAATTAACATACCTCATCTGAGTGAACATGCAGGCTTATAATATTCCAAGAGCAATTGAGATTTAAAAGAAAATTTATCAGATCGATATACCAATTTGCGTCATAGCTCTCAGGAGGCTCATGAATTATGAAACTTCCATTCAACAAATTAGGCGACTCCATTGACAGGCTAAACTTCAAATTACCATTGTAACGAAAGAGAGCCAAATTTGGCGCTAATCTGACTGTGACCTTCACTTCTGAATTATTATTCAAATAGAAACTTCTCAAGTGATGACTCGAGATTTTGATGTGGTCCAATCCATCGCACTTGCTCATAGTCAAATTCTCAAGGAGAGGAAGCTCTGACAAGAAATCTAACGACTGGCCAGCAGAGAAATCAGATAATGAGACATTTCGAATTGCCCTGCACGCAGAAAGATTCATCTTGTGACAGCAGACATCAAAGAGTACGAAAGATTCAAGATTTATGGCTTCAACTTGCATTGATAGGAATCCAGTGCTTTCAATTTCCAAGAACCTGAGGCTTGAACTACGGAATCGACCAAAACGTAAGTAACTACAGTCACTTAACAGAAATTTCTCAAGGGAAGGGCAACCCAACAATAAGTTGTCTAGTGCAGCATCAGCAAGTAGAACATCTACCAATGACAAAGTCTTCAACGATGGAAGACTGAATGTACAAGAAGTACTCAACCCTAAGCCCTTCAGCTCCATAATAGTCAAATTTCTTGCATTGACTACCATTTCAGGTAAGGAATAGTGGTAAAAGCGACCACGATTGGATGATGATTCCTTCTCCAGAGAAAGATTTAATTCCTTGACTTTACTCTCAACCACAAAAGCTAACCAATTATCCAGGTAACTTGCGTTGCTTCTTCCATAGGGCCTCAAGTCAAGCTTAAAACTAGTTATATTGACCGAATCGACGTTCGAACCCATACCTATTTTGAGGTGTTTCAAACAATTGTCGACATAGTTGTAGAACCCTTCTCGGTCCTTTGGGGAGCCAAAATCAATGTCACTGCCGTTGAAACATAGTGTTGGGACCGAATACCACATGCGTCTCCAACGCCTCGAAAGGAGGCTCGTCCGAACAGCGTCGAATATGGGGAGAAACGACAGAATGTGTTGGATAAGTGAATTGGGTAGTGTCGAAATTCTGTCCACAGCCAGAGGATGAGGAGTTTGAGTTTGAGCATCGGATGTTGTTTTTACTCTTTTTTTAGCCTGAGGAGCAGTGTGTGTTTCTACACCTTTTCCAGCCATAATAATGACCCAAAATGAATTGGACTGTAACATGAAAAGAACGAAACATGAGTCAGGGGTTCATGGCATGCTTGTTTGGTCACTGAATTTAGGGGTTTTTTGGGTCTTAACAATTTGTTCCCAAACTTTTTTGGTTTTAGCTCTATAATCCCCAAATTAAAATTCTAAAATTGATTTAAATCTAAATGGAAGATGTTAAAAGTATGAAATATTAACAAAATAATTTAAAGAATATAATGGAGCTTAAACTAAATTCCATCCTTACCTCTAGCTAGCTGCAGAGAAACTCTCCTTCTGAAGTTAACCCTAAGCTTGTGCGAGAAAAACCCATCAATTATTGGATTGCTTGGCTTCCATTGGACCCGTGATCCACAATGTAAAACTCCTTGAATATGAACTCTATAATTAGAGTCTAGATCATAAAAAACATAGGTCTATATATATAGCGTGGAATGAAGCAATCAAATGTACAAGGAGAAAGAGAAAGAGGAAGCGGAGAGAACAATATGAGTTTTGAGCTTCTTATTTCCATTTTTTGTATTTTTAATGTCAATTGCATTAGAAATATTTCCTTATATTTATTCGGAAAGTTTTAAATCCATTAACAATTGGATACAATCATAATTTCAATTATAAATTCACCTATAATTTAAATTACCAACAATTGGATACATTCATAATTTCAATTATAAATTCACCTATAATTTAAACTACCAAAAAGATAACCTAAGAATTAAATACCTTTTGTATTAAATGTACGAAATTGCTTAAAAAATAGTACCTAAAAAAGAAGAGATTAAAGGTACGAAATTGCTTAAAAAATTCAAAAAAGAAGTTCTTTTTTTCTTCAAAATCATAAAAATATTAAATAAAAAAGATAATGCTTGAGGTTTTAATACCAACGCATCATGTGGTACGTGATTTATCACCACTTAATTAGTGATAATGTTAATCTATTTTTGTAAGTTTTAATACACTAATTAAATGGTGATAACTTATATGTCACATGTATTGGTACAAAAGATTTGACACAAAAATTGGAATATATAGTGTTATCCAAATAAAAATAACATTGGAGCAACGGATTAAAAGAAACTGTTAGATATAAATATATGTATATATATTATGATATATTAAAAATAAGAACTTATAATTATTGTACTATTGTTATAAAACTTATATATAAAAAGGGGATGGCTACGGTAGGGGCGTCCTTACGTAGGGTCATGCCTTAATTATCGTTGGATGGGAATCTGTTGGGAATAACGGGAATCTGTAAAGAATCTATTTATATACAGATTCCCATCCAACGGTGAATAGACAGGGCCCTACGTAGGGGCGCCCCTACTGTAGACGCGCCCATATAAAAAATATATTAGAGTGCATAATTATCTGGTTGTGAGACTTTGTGCAACTAAAGAAAAAAAAATGTCAGTATATATAATGATTATGAGTTGAGAGACAATAAAAAATGATACTGAGAGAAATTATGAGAGAAATTAAGTTGAAGATACGATAATAATAATTTTTTTAATCTATCATATGATAGAAATTTTTATATTTATAGGAGAAAAACAAAATAGATAAAAAGCAAGAAAAGGTGAAATAAAAATGAGATGATACAAATGACGGGTAGTCATAAATAAAAAAGAATAAAACAATAGAAGAACTTGGCAAAAAATTTAAAAAGAAAACATAAAATTAATAAAACGTAATAAAACTTTGATTTAATAATCGCTTCAAGCCCCGTGTTTGTTGTTTTCATTCTCAATACAACAAAATAAATAATGTATAAAGCTAAAATGGGTAGTTTTGAAATAAAAGAAATGTAAAAAAAAAAAAAAAAACAAAGTAGTAAAATGATTCTTTTGTGATGTAAAAAGAAAATGAATGTATATAGTCAAATTTTTCATCGACTTAGAACTTCCATATTCATTTTCCCTCATGAGTCTATTACTTTATGCCAAAACTAGTCTTTTTCTTTTTCTTTCCCGCTAAGATGCTAAAATCGATCAGTTGGTCACATACTCACTTGCATAAAAAGTTGGGAGCTTGCTAACTCATAGTATATTAAATACTAAAGAGCACTGTATGGTACTCAACCATATAATATGTCGGTTTATAATTGGCTGATTACAATTCAGGTTGAACCCATGAAAAATTTAGTTTATTATTATAATCATCAAGTATAAAATTACACTCATGTGGTGTTGGTCACCAGTAGTTTCCTATGGCATTGCTCTAAATTAAATAACATTAAAACTATAAATGTTTTACTTTAAAAAAATATATCTAGTATGACATAATTTTTTTTGTAAAAAAAATATCAAAAAAAAAAACACCTAGTTTTACCTTTTTGCAAAAAAAAACCTACACGCTTTTACTAATATTAAATAAAAGACTCTATTTTGATTTTTCTATCAAATCTAACCATATTCATATATACGGTCAAAATTAAAGTTCAAATTATTGCAGAAATATCTCTGTTTTTTAAAATTATTGATTGATTTACACAGAAATAGTTAAAAGGAAACTATCTAGACTGCTAAACAATCTGTAATCTCTCAGAAATCCAACTGTAACAGTCCTCAAATATATAAAAATAATAAACATTCACTTTTAACAATTTTAACTTCAATTTTGATCATATATATGAATCTTGTAAGATTTGATAGAAAAACACAATTAGAAGATTTTATTTGATATTTAATGAAAACATGTGATTTTTTTTTTTAACAAAAAACTAAAAGTCATTATTTTTTTTTTGATACTATCCCTCTTTATATTAAAAGAAAAAAAAAAAAAAAGAAAAAAAAACCCCCAATAAAAGCCTAAAAGAAGAAAAACCCAAGAACAAAAAACTGGGGAAGTTGAAAAAAAAAAGGGCCTAACTCTTGAACTCAAAAAAGGGCCCAACTTTAAAGGAAATAAAGGGGGAAATCAAAATAAGCGGTAAGAAATAAGCCAAAAAATTTGGAAAAAAATTGAATCCAAAAAAAAGTTTTAAACCGGAACCTGGAATTAACAAAATCCAAAAAAATTTAAGCCTTAAAAGAATCCGGAACAATGAAGAAAAAACAAAAAAAAAGAAGTAACAAAAAAAGAAAAGGGAAAGAAACAACCAAACTTGAAGCCCCAATTGGCAAGAAAAAAAAAGAAGAAAGAAAAAAAAGTTAAAAAAGAAGGGAAAAAAGAAAGAAAGAGAAGAGAGTGAAAATCCCTTAAATTATTTAGTAGGTTGGATGTAGATTAGGAAGGACAAAGAGTATTTATGTATAAACTTACTATATCATCCTTTTTAAGTTTTTCAATTAATTGTTTTGGAGGGTAAATTTTTTAATTTATATTTTTTTTTCTTTCATATTTTTCCAATCCTTCCAATTTAGAAGTATTAGTTTTGGTGGGCTTGGAGGGGCCCTGCCCTCCACTTCTCCTCTCTCTGCTCCTTTACCTCTCTCTCTCCACCATCTCTCTATCCCTTCAAAAATCCTCTCTACTAAACATAGTGTTAGGCAAATATTTTAGCCATTATTTAAAAACAGAGAAATATTAAATCTACTTTATCACTCTTGTGTCTCACTATTTAATATGTGGACTTCACTATATTTTTACATTAATTTGCTATATTATTAAGATATGATATATTTTAGTAGAGTTCTTGTGTAAGAAGTGAGATAACAGATTGGAAAATAGAAGAGTATATTTTTATAAAAAAAAGTCTTTATTTTTGGACATCAATTTATAAAATGGTCTTTATTTACGCCTATTTTATAAATGGTCCTTTTCAATTTTATTTACTAAATAATCATTTTTTAGTAGATCAATTTTATATTTGGCATGTTTAGCAATACTACTAGCTAGCAGTACGATCTTTGTCAAGAGATAGATGTGATAGTTCGTGTTGTTTTATCTCCTAGAATAAAACGGTCCATACTCATGCTAAGATTAGTTGTTTCCATGTTGATGTTTTGTTTTATAATTTGAAAATTTCTAGTTATATTCCTCATATTCTAGTAAATAATTTATTTTAATAATAAATTTCAGTTTTCTTTCTATCGATGAGAAATTTAGGTAATTTACACACGAAAATGAATTGACAAGCGTCAATAGTGGATCTTAAGCAATTTTCCGGTAAGAGAATGGAAGACTGTATCTAGGGCAAGGCAAATTTTGGTTTGGGCTATTCTGCACTTAGGGCTAAGAGATGGCAAAATCTGGGAGATTAGGTTGAGAATTTGTAAATGCTTATTTTATAATTTTTAGCATTTTCTTTTTCTAGTTTAAAAAAAAACTAGGAAAAGTAATTAAAAATCAGTATTGAATATAAGTTCAACTCAAATATTTTTAAGATCTCAAGCATTTTTATTAGTTTGATGTGTTTTTAATTTGTTTTTGTCGTTCTTATAAATAAATGAAAATCAAAATAAATTTGGACCAAACATAGGTATTTTAATACTTTTTGTGAATATGATACAACCCCAATGCAATGAAAATCAGATAGAACGGAGCTAAAATGATAAAACAACACTCTCAGGAAGAAAAGATGTCGTGCTAAGTTCAAAAACTGAGAGCGCCATGATACTGGAATAGTAGTGCCGCGGCGCTGCCTAAAAACCTGAGTTCCAGAGGCTAGAGCATGCAGCACTTGCCAGGGAGCGCCGCGACACTGCCCAGCATCCTGAAGCGCATTTTTAGCGAGTTTTTACGCCCACTTTTGTCCCTTGATATCATCTGATCGAATGGTTAATATTCCACCTGGCCTAGGTCAACTTAGAGCTCCTTAAATATATTCTTAAGCCTCTATTTTGAGTTGGGTGGAAAACATAATAAAGAGAGCTAAAAATTTCTAGTGAGGAAAAAGCTTGGGGCAAAAATCTTAGAGAGGATACTTGAGAGAGTGGCTTGAAGAGATTAAAGGCTTGGAGATCTACTTTCACAAAAGAGTTTTTCTCATCCTCCTTTCACCCTAATCTTATGTGAATTTTTGTATTGTGCTTGATTTATGAATATGTTTGGATATATGAAATTCTTATTAAGATTAGTATTGGATTCTCCTATGTTGAATTAATTGTTATATGCTTGGGACATGATGTAACTTAAATTTTGACTCTATGTCTTGATTTTTAATATGTTCTTTAATATTGTTCTTAAACTTATTTATACTATTCCATACTTAGTGCTTCTCAACTAATCAGCTACTAGTTAGATAATTTGATTTCCAGAATTCGCACTTGAGAAAGGGAATTTTAGAAATAACTATAGGATAGTGTAACCTAGGACTTGTAGAGTTTGAGAGAACCTATAATTCCTTTGAAGCTATGATCAAAGAACCATTGAACATAATGAATTCTTAATTTCTAAGTTTCGAATAGAAATATTGAAATCGGGATTTATGAATGATTTCACTCGGCACTTGAGAGATGGAGTAGAAATACCATCTGGTTCTTGGCTTATAAACTAGGAATAATTGATTTGAATACAATTGGTAATCAAAAGACATAGTTGATAGTTAAGTGAATTCAGTCCCCTAGTACATTTGTGTATAGAGTTTCCATATTTTATTTTTGTATTTATATACATTTGTATTTATTTAAATTACAAATTCATTTAGTTTGATTGACTAGATAAAGTTACGTTACGATAATTCTAATACTTAATTATAATTTAACACCCAATTCCTCGTAAGACCGACAATTCTCTTATCACTTTATTACTTGATTATGACTGTGCACTTGCAGTTATTTTACATATATGCATTTAGTATAACACAGTTCTAGTGTAGGAGGGGTAAAATCCCTCTTTCATATAGGAGTATTTTTTAAACCCTCAAATTAAATCAAAAGGATAATTATATAATAGAAGTTTAGGTATATTATAGCAAATAAGATTACTCGATACTTATCTCCAACATCTTTTTGTATTTAAATAGGGAAAAAAACTGCAGAATCTAGACAAAGAAGAATTGTGGATTCAAGGTGTTCAAAGAAGAATTTACTGAAAAAAAAAAACCCAAAGAATTCTCCTATACGTATAATGAGTGGATAAAATATGGAAAATTAAGTAAATAATGAAAAAAAAAACCATATAGAAATCAATATTTCCTTTTTTTTTTTTTTGAAGACAGTTTTCAAATGAGCCAGAAGTGCGATTGAAAGAAACTTAATTAGAGTTACGACTAAGAGTAAATTGATATATATATATATATACACACACATATATATAGTCTCTAGCATTGATTTTGAAGGGTTTATTATAGATAAAGGTAGAATTGGAAATATGGAAAATTACAGAGCAATTCCATATGGAAAGATATGGCAGATTAACAATGTGTAAGATTCATTTGGGATAAATACGATGTTATTTTGAATTAATTTTTTTTATTTCTATTTCTTCGGTTGTTTCTTTTTTTTTTTTTTTTTTTGAGTAATTCTTGTGGTTACTTTGAATTCCTCAATTCTTTTTATCTAGATTCTGTAGTTCTTCCCCCTTATTTAAATGCAAAAAGTTGTTGATGATGAGTATAAAATAATTCTATGTGATATGGTACACTTAGGCTTTTATGATATTATTCTTTTGATTTAATTTGAGGGTTTAGAAAATAGTCCCCTCCTTTGCATATATTATTATTTGTAATGAGGAAAGAAGAGCAAGCAAATATAAATATGCATCACAAAATTCAAAAGAAAAAAAAAAAAGACATCACACAAATTTACAATATGAAGACTCATATTCCTGAAGAATATATGGTAATTAGCTTCAAATATTTTGTAAACTTCTTCCAGTTTGAACAAACTAATGATCACCATTCATTTCTTCGTCAGTATCTCTATCTAATGTTTCCGGAGAGGATAAAATCGGGTGAAAGCCATCTGTCAAATAATGAATTTTTTCTTATTTTATTATGCATAATAAGTCTTAATCTTCATATGCTTTAGATTGTACCATTGTGAACTAGTAGGCGTGAGCACATTCATCCAAATTCTTGGCTTGCTCAATTATATATTCCAAGAGAAAAACAAAACGTTACGAAGAATGGGGTAGCTGAGAACCTGAAGCTCGATGGAGACGCCAATGAAGCCAAAAAATCAAACAAGAAAAGTCAAAAAAAAAATTTTAATTAAATAAGAACAAAAAAAGAAAAGGTCAAAAGATAAAGTATGATATCGCGTACCGATATGGTGATGGCAGTTGTTACAAAGTAATCAAAAGAGAATAAACTAATTCTGATTCAACAAACTGACAAAACTAACTTATAAGATATGATCTGCCGATGCACATACAGCATTACAGTCTTAAAGTAACTAATAATATAGGAAAGAGAATTTATAGATTGATATCACATATCAGTACTTCATGAAGTATACTTTAGATGATCACCAACTTCTAATTTGATGTTGCCTTCAAACGGATTTGGTGAGTTCGATGACATGCCAACCTTCATACTTATATGACCCTCATAACAAAAGGAAACTAGATTCGGAGTTTTAATTGTGGCACTCACGTCTTTATTGAAGAACTTTTTGAGAACAAGACATTTTAGGCTTTTACTCGCAATTTTCACATGTTTTAGTCCAAAATTACTCTTGTGTACGGTCAAACTCTCGAGAAGAGGAAGACTCAATACTAGATTTTCCAATGACCGGTCATCCAGCAGAACACCAACCAGTGAGAGATTTCTAATCTCCTTGCAAGCACAAAGATGGATGATGTCACACGCTATAGCACTGTTGTATGAAAATGATCGAAGATTTGCAGCCTGAAGTTGAATTGTTCGACAAGAAACGCAACTAGCAATCTCCAAGAATTTGAGGCTCGAACTCGAAATTCGAGGATTCAACAAGCCAATGCAACCATTTAACATCAATTTCTCAAGTGAAGGGCAGCCAGATATAAGATTTTCTAGGACTCTATTATTATTGCCACGAAATTCAATGGAGGTTAAAGATAGGGTTTTCAAATATGGGAGGTTCACCGAATAAGAACCCTCCAACTTCACACGGTCCAACTTTATGAGAGTCAAAGATCTTGAACTAAATACTTCTTCAGGCAATAAGTAGTAGTTCAATTTCGGTTGCGGAAGAAGATCCAATTCCTCTGTATTATTCTCAATCGCAAAATTTAACCACTTTTTTAGTAAAGAATCACCGGTCCCACCATAGTTGACGTCGAGTTTAAATCTAGTAAAGACCGAATCGGTGGCATGACACGTACCTTTCTCACGTTGTTCTAAACACTTGTCAATAATCTTGTAAATCTCTTCGTCGCTCTTCTGACGAAAGCAAAAATCAGTAGGGCAGAAATTTAGAGCGGGAACTGAGTACCACATTCGTCTCCAGTGCTTTGAGAGGACGCTCATCCGGACGGCATCAGTGGTGGGAAGAAAAGACATGATGTGATGAATAACATGATCAGGTAATAATTGGAAAAGTCCAATATTGTACGGGACTACATACTTTGGTGCTTGATCCTCCTCCATTGACGAGTTTGCTTTTAATCTTTTTGTGCACATTGATAATAGAAGAACGGATTTTAATCTCAAATAGATATACGAATAAAGGAGATCACTAAGAAGTTCACGATAGGAACTAGGAAGAGAACGAGTATAATCTCTGTACGTAATATGCAAATCCAACACCTATATTTATAGCTAGAACAAACGTGTAGTATATATATTGGAGATAATTCCTAATAATAATTATTTATTATAATGAATTATCTAATTACTTATTTTAGAATATTTTTTATTTATGCAAATTTTTTACTTACCTGTATTTATTTATTTTGTATTTTATTGAGTAGCTAACTTATCTTTTTAGGGAGGAATATTTGTAATTTGTATAAATACCACATTCATTTAATAGAAAAGATGAGCCAAAATCATTACTTCAATTCTGAGTCAAATTCATTATTCAATTCTATATTTCTATATGGTATTAGAGCAGAAAAATCTTGGGCCTCTCTTCCTCTCTGCTCATCTTCTTTAATTTTTCGTTCTTCTTTATAAAGAAAAAGGGGGAAAAAACGCCAGAATCGGTCGACCACTCCTTTTTTTGGTCTACTGAAAACTCTAAAAACTGTCCAAAGTTTTTATTACCTTGTCCTATCGAATGAAACTAGCTTCTACTTGATTGGATCATTTTTCTCATCCTCTTTTTCTCTACTTTTTAATTCTTATGCAAACGTCCTTAAATCTACATTTTATTTTTCTTATCAATTCCTAAGTTAACACCTTATTTCAATCCAATTTTATTTTTCGTGTTTATTCCTGGGCAAAGGCCCTTGAATCCCATTTTTATTTTCCTTGTCAATTCCTGGGTAAATGCCTTTGAATTCAAATTTTATTTTTCTTGTCAATTCCTTGGTGAACACCATTGAATCCAATTTTATTTTTCTTGTCAATTCCTAGGTTAACACCTTTGAATCTAATTTTATCTTTTTTCTTTATTCTTGGGCAAACCGCAAACGTTCTTGAATCCAGTTTTATTTTCTTTGTCAATTCTTGGGTAAATGTCCTTGAATCCTAATATTAGAACCTTATTGTTAGTTGATATTAAACGCCTCCCTATCACTCGTATTTATCTCCTCCCCTCATATTTTTCTCCTCCCTCAAATCTCTCATCCTTTTTATTTTTAATCTTTTGTTTTGTTTTAGTCAAAGAAAAAAATCTTACATTTATATTCTAGGGATTTAGATTTAGGTTTCAATATTTAAAAAAAAAAGGGTTACGTTTTTTTTATTTAAAAAAAAAAAAAAAAAAAACCTTTAGTTTCTTTTGTTAGGTTATTTATGTTTCGGTTATAGACTCTAAAAAAACCAGAAAAAAAAAAGGAAAGAGTCCTAGTTTGTCTTTTAAAAAAAGATCTTAAATTGTTTTTTTCCCCCTTTTAGGTCACTAGAGGGATGCCATTCTTTCACTAGTTCTTCATCTTCAACAGGCCCGGCTAAATTTACTCTGGTTGCGCCATTTTCTTTTGTCTTCTATAGTCAATCTTTAATAGAGCCAGACAATCAAGCGGTTATTATTCCAATTTTGCCTTTTTCTTTTTAATTTGTCTACATCAATCATCGGACAATCAAGCGGTCATTACTCTGGTCAAATCTACATCTTCACTACCACTCTACGACTTTCTCGATGGTGGACGACCCGTTCTTCAACACCATATATCCTTCCTGCTTCTCAAGTCCAAGATTGGATCTCCTAGGATCTCCATCTTGCGGGAACATGTTGGAGATAATTCCTAATATTATTTATTTATTATTATGAATTATTTAATTACCTATTTTAGAATACTATTTATTTATATAAATTATCTAGTTACTTATATGTATTTATTTTGTATTTTATTGAGTAGTTAATTTATTTTTTAGAAGAATATCTTCTCATGGAACTTGTATAAATATCTCATTTAGTTAATTAAAAAAAAAAGTCAAAATCAATATTTCAATTCTGCGTGAAATTCAGTACGTAGAGTACATTGCTCCATATGCCAAGTCAACACGTAAGAGTTTGAACCGAAAGAGATAATTATAAGATCGAGAAAATAAATAGATGTTATTTTAAATAAATAATAAATAAACAGATGACAAAAATGCATGTGCGTTAGTTCAGTGTCCCAAATTCAATAATATCTTCAAAAGATTTCGAGAATTATTCGAAAAGAGTAACATTTCAAAACTTTTTAAGGCACAAATTTATTTTTTTTTTCGGAAGGAAAAATTTAAGGTTGATCAAGTGGTACATGATCTATTTCTCTGTTTAAAATTCGATAGACAATGTTTGTATTAATTTTTCTAATTTAATTCTCCCAGACTCTACTTCGTAGTCAAATAAGATATTAGTAATAAATTGTTATGGCATTTAAAAACAAAGGAATTAAATTACTCTCATCAGACGAGTTATTATCGCTAAAAATAATATAAATAAGATAAAGAATGAAGCTTTTGCATATTATCGAAAATTTTGATAAATAAAAACAATTCCTTGAAAAATAAAATCTTGTTTAGGAAATATAAAAAGAATAAAATCTTACTAACCAAAAGAAGTGTATGAAAAAGAACGTTCACAAAAACAATAGAAAAACAGGAGAGTAGGAATTCACTAGATAACCAATATCTGGAAAGAGAGCCATTTGAGGTTAACTCAATTGGTTTAGTAATTTTAGAAATATGGGAGAGAGGAAGAGTTCGAATCTTAATTATGGTAATTTTTGTAAAAATTCATGGTAATTATTTTTTGAAAAAAAAAACTAACATGTGAAAAGAGGCTTTTTTAGAAGTGTGTGGAAGAGGAAAAATTAGAATCCTAATAATGACAGTTTATGTAGAAATTTATGGTAATTATTTTTTAGGAAAAAAAAAAAACCAATATGTGGAAAAGGGTTTTTGTTTAGAAAATATATATATACATTATATGTGTGTAGAAAAAGCAATGGAACATTTTTATAAATGGCGTGTGTAACAAGGATATCGTTTCAATAATCTTGTTGCCCTCCACAACACGTAACCTCTGCTAATTTGTTTCAATCTGGATCAACATGTCAGTGGTCGGAAGTTTTGAAAGAATAAATCAGAAAAAATAAGGCGTCACAGAATTTTTTTTTTTTTTTAAAATTTTCTGATAAAAGTCTTAAAAAGGAAAGGACAATGTGATATAAAGATTAATCTAAATCGACATCTTACAATTAATTACAACCGAATTTGTGAGTAAAATCGAAAAAAGCTGACAAAAACAATTAGTCACAAAAAGTATCATTATGACTATTTATCACTGAACATTTTGGCAAATCCTTGCTACATTTTTTTTTCCCCGCTGAGAAAAAAGGGAGGAAAGCGCAGTCAAAGTAATATCTTTCTATGGGGGCCATGAGAACTTCCAACCTTACTAATGGGAATGTTCACTAACAATGACCATTTTAGATAGGTCGTACCCCATTGAGAGATAGAACGCATTATCCTAACTCCATTGTATGTAGTTATGGGTAAGACTTGTGTGGAGTGAGGTCCCGTGTACTCTATTAATCGAGTATTGGGTTGGCATGAACAAGCTTCCAATTAAGACAACTCTAGTAACCGAAGAATATGAGATTTGGAGTCTTAATTGTGGCTTCCACTTCAAGACTGTACCCATTACCATCAATAACAAGATCTAGATACTCAAGGCTCTCACTACAAATTTCCATATGTTTCAAGCCAATACAATGCTTTAAGCGAAATTTCTCGAGGGAAGGGCAAGCCAATAAAAGACTTTTTTATATCTTATCACCCAACTCGATGGCTGATAGAGATAAAATTTTCAAATAAGAAGGTTTAGTACTGAAATAGAACTATCCAGCTCCAAACTATCCAACTTTAAAACAGTTAAAGATCTCGAATTAAGAACTGCTTCAGGTAATATGTAGTATTGACCCTTCTTGAATTCTGCTGGTTTCGTACAGACATCCAATTCATTTACATTTCTTACAATTGGAGAGTTTAACCATCTTTCTAAACTAGTATCACTCCCATAATACTTGACGTCAAGCTTAAATCTGGTGACGACTGAATCAGTAATGTAGCGTGTACCTATTTCGCGGTGTTTTAAACACTTATCCACAAACTTGACGAATGCTTTTCGCTCCCGAAAATAATATCTGTCAGCTTCGCGGAAATGTAAAGCTGGAATTGGATACCACATGCACCTAAAACGCTTTGAGAGGATGCTCATCCGAACGACATAAATAGTGGGAAGAAAAGAGAGTATGAGCTTGACTCATGATGATAAGCTCTGCTTACTCCATAACCAGGTCCCAAACCATGATTAAACAACCAAGCAAAACTCATCTAAATTTTACAAAAATGTTAGTAATGGGTAACTGTTCACATCTGCTTTAATAGGCAACTCAAGACTTGAAAATTCAGCTTATATTTAAGACACTAATTCAAACCTGTAGGACAAATAACACATACCAAAGATCAATCTAGTAGGATTCGCCCAACAGAACAAGAAGATTCCTCTGTTTTTCTATTTTGACAGGGGATGCAGAGGTAGACCAGGAAGCACAAACCCGAAAGGACAAAATGCTCAGCATTACCCATTGTTCTATAAAATTCTTCCATATTCCTACAAATTTTCTAACTCTTTTCGACCCTCCTCTTATCATCTGTATTATCAGCTATCTAATTTGGTACTTTCTTCATGAAGGTATTAGCAAAGACTAAGATTGTAACTATATAAGTTCTTTAAAATACTACTTTATTATAATTGATGGACTTCCAAATGCATTTAGAGAGCCCAATTGCAAACTTAAACAAATTAACCAATATATTCTGTTTCTTAAGAAAAAAGAAAAAAAAAATGGCATATAACTTCTCTTCTCTGCAAAGATATATGCGTGATTACAGTACTACGAGGGAGTCATATTCATGATGATCAAAAATAGGTATAAACAAACAAACAAACAAACTATTCTATGCTGTAGTAGTTTTATAAAATCAAACATTAGTACTAAAAACAAACTAGTAATACCCTTTGGTTTCATTTTCAATAACTAATGTTTCGAGAGAAGGTGAAACCCAATACAATGCATCTCTCAATTTGGATTTTTTCTTCAAAGCACAATAAGTCATTACTTTTAGATGCTTTACATTGGACCAAGGTGAGCGACAAATCTTTCTCAACTTTTCTGGAAAGATGAGAGCCTATTCATTATAAATTGAAAACCAGAATAAGTATCAGTCAATAGGTGAGAATAATAGACATTATTATATATAAATACTAGCCTAGCAATAGTCATTTATATGTATACTTAAATCAATAAAATTAATTAGTTGAGCATGTACATAGTATACATACCTCTTCTGAATAAACATGCAGGCTCACAGTAGTCTTCCAAGAGAAATTGATATTTGAAAGAAATATTATCAGATTAAGATACCACTTTGTGTCATACTTCTGATTTGGAGAGTTCATATCAATTATGATATGGCCATTCAATATATTATCTTGTGCGTTAATCAATATGGCTATTTTGGCATCACCTTTATAACAAAAGGAAACCAGATTTGGTGCTTCAATTGTGAATTCCTCCACTTCTTTATTATAAACTTTATCCAGTCTAATACTCTTCAGATGCTGACCACAAATTCTGAAGTGTTTCACCCTAGAGTGTATCCCTAATGTAAAGCACTCGAGAAGGGGAAGTCCAAAAATAATACCTTCCAATTTCTGGTTATCCAGCCCATAACTCGACAGTGAAAGATTTCTAATTGCCTTGCATGCAGAAAGATTGATGTCCACACAATTGCCACGATATATGAAAGACCGCAACTTTCTAGTTTCAACTTTTATAGTTTCAGAAGTTAACTCACCTACAATTTCCAAGAACTTGAGTGTCGAGCTTGAAATTTGAGGATTAAGTAAGCCACCACATTTGCTCAAGAGACATTTATCAAGGGCAGGGCATCCCAACAACAAATTATGTAATGCTTCATCACACAACTCGACTTCGGTTAAGGATAAAGATATCAAAGATGGGAGACTTACTGAACACGAACAATCAAACGTCAAAAAATCCAGCTTCAAAACTGTCAATGATCTTGCATTAAGTACTGCTTCAGGTAAGCAGTAGTAATCTTCGAAATCCTCGGGTTCCAAAGATAGATCTAATTCCTCAACGTTTGTCCGAACAGGAAAGGTCAACCAGTTATCTAGGGCAGCGCTGTCTCCATGGTACTCAGTATGGAGCTTAAATCTAGTGATGACTGAATCAGCAATATAGCGCATGCTTCTCTCACGGTGTTTTAAACACTTATCCACAAACTTGTAGAATGCTTGCTGCGGCTCACGCTGAAAGCAATAGCGGCGCATATGATCAGTATCGGACAAATGTAAGGCAGGGACCGAGTACCAGACGCGCCTCCAACGCCTTGAGAGGATGCTCATCCGAACAACATCAATGGTGGGGACAAAAGAGAGGATGTGATGGATCAAAGGATCGGGTAACTTAGAAATTCGATCCACAGCCCTAGTACTATTTGCTATGCCATCGCTCCTTGTTGGAAAATTCTTTTTTACTCTTTTTGCAGCCATGACAATTATGAACTCGAATGAAGGTAGAGTAGAGAAATTAACGACTGAAACAGAACAAACATAAGCAAAGAAACCCCAAAAAAAAAAAAAGCAGTTTGGGTTAGTTTATTGACTTCCTAACTCTTCAATTGCAAAGACAAAGTCCCCTTTCTCATATATACCAGCCAAGCTAGGGGATGTGTAGATCAAGTCTTGGACATTGGCTGGTTCTGTGTTTTCTCGAAATTCTTAAAAGTCATTTGTACAACTTCGTAACCAAAAAGGTATCTGAAAAGTAAATGAAAATCATAACACTAAGATTTATTCCACTGGGATCATTCAAGATAGCCTTTCAAAAAAAAAAACAAAAAACAAAAAACAAAAAAACAAAGAAAAAAACAATTTATGTATGGATTTATTTTCAATAACTAATTTAGTAATATGACCAAACAACCTCAAAGAATCTAGATTCTAGAACATAACAATCTATGGGCGAAAGAGAAAGCAAAGCTAGTACCTTCATTTAGGAGAGAAAACTGCTTACTGATCAGTGCTCTGCCCGCACTGGAAGTGGAAGATAGGCGAGGCGAGGGGAAACTTGGTGGGAGAAACGAGCGATTGTAGCGAGAGTCAGAGGGAGATACTAATGGACAAAACCCCAATTGCAAATTAATTGCGCTGGGTATGGGGCTGGGTTGCTGGGCTAATTTTAGGGAAAAGTTCATAAATACCCGTTTTTAAAACTATATTTTTTATAAATACCCGTTTTTTATTTTTATTTCATAAATACTCGTTTTTATACATTTTTTTGGAGAAATATAGACCTTCACTGTTTTATACATGAAATGTAGACCATGGTATATATCTCATGCATTAAATGTATACCGCGGTCCACATTTCATGAATAAAATTTACATTCAAAATTGGCACATATTTTAAAATGTGTGCCGTTTATATTTTACACATGAAATGTGTATCTTATGGATAAAATTTACATTGTAAAAGTGGACCACTCATATTTTTCATAGGAAATGTGGACCGTAAAAATGGGTATTTTTGAAAGAAGTTTTAAAAACGAATATTTTTGAAATTTAAAACGGGTATTAGGTGTAATTTTCACCTAATTTTATCGATTCTCTCTATGATGTTTGTGAATGTAGCTTATTTTGTAGGGATCCAATAATACGAAATTTTCATAATTACCCACTATTTTAAAATTATCCCAATAATACAACACCAGTTCTTTTTCCTGCAAAACTTACCACTTTGTTGTTGTCGTTGTTTTTTTTTTTTTTTTAATATTTTTCCTTTCTTCTTTTGTGAATGAATCAAACTGAACAAAAGGGCTAAACTAGAGGAAGAACAACCGCATCCCAACTATTTTGACACTTGATTGAACCACCCAAAAACGCCTAACCCCAAGCACAGCCAATATTAATAATAAGGACAAATTGTTTTTATCCTCCCGAATTATGGGCTATGTTAAGTTTTGTTCCCTGAATTATTTTTTGTTGTATTTTTTCCCTATATGATTTACTCGTTATAAAACCGGTCATTCCGTGACAGTCCGTGCATAACTTAATGTAAAATTGGTCCTTCCATTACAGTTAAAGATGGCAAAATAAGAAGGCCTGATTGTGGGGAGTAATGGGCCTGGCCCGGCCCGTCGAATTGAAAGAGGGGCCCATCCTGGCCTTATGATCCAAGCGGGCTCCCTGGCGAGCCTAGGCAGGTCGGGCTTGGGCCCGCCTAGAAACGGGCCATTGCGAGCCGGCTAGTTCTGTCCCGCAGTTGGCTCATTTCCCTTTTTGTAATTAAAAAAATAAAAATAGTTAAACAATTTAATAATTTAAAAAAAAAAAACAAAATATGTATATATCTGATAAAATTTTTATCACAAATAATTTTACAACTATAATAAAAATTAAAAAATAATACATAACTTAAGTTGATGAAAAAAAAATAAGTAAAAAAATAAAAGAATAAAGAGATTAAGAAAGAAGAGAGTTTTTTTTTTAATTTTTTTTAAAGTAGGGCTTAACTAATGACCACCACTTATTATATATGTAAAAGAAAATAACTCACACATTCGTCACTACCATGGTTTAAACCCATGACCCTTCCAAATTCACACATACATCCCTCAAATCTTCGATCAACTGAGGTGGCAAGAGAGAAAAGAGTTGTTATGTGAAGAATAAGTGAGAGGGAGGGTATTTATAGGGTAGAATTTTAAAATTTTTTGTTTTTTTATTTCTTTTTTAAATTTAAAAAAAATAGGTGCACCAACGGCTATTATAGTCATTGGGCTGATGTCCTCTTTAAATTTGGGGCCCCAATGGCTATATCGCAATTGGGCACACACTCACGACCCAGGCCCATGACCAAAAAAAAAACAAAAAACAAAAACTTGTTGGGCTGCCATCTTGGCTGGGTTGGTGGGCCGAATGTGATAGGCCTAGCCTGACCCTGGGAGTATAGCCAGACTTAGCCTGGGCCTAACTTTATGATTACTTTGAGTAATTATACCTTGGCCTGGGCTTACCTTGAACAGGTCTAAAACTAAGTCCTGCACATTTAAAATAAAAATAAATTTCTTAACTTATTTTACGATTAACGTGTAGAGCTTATCTTACACAAGCCAATATTTTAAAAAAGAAGATTTCCTATTCTGTTTTATCCAAATAATTCAAATAATCAAATTATAAAATAATGAAATTAATTTATTTGGTAAATCATAATTTTCTAAAAAAAAATTAACAAAAAATAATCATATTATATTTTATGCGTATGCGTGTAACACAGAGAAAATAACTCTATATTACACGCCCAATACAGTGTGATTGGACACACTATTTTTTTACTTTTTAAATAATCCTATTATTTTAAAAAAAGTAACAAAAAATTAAATAGACAAAAATAATAATATTTATTATTTATTATAATGTGACACATAAAATAATTAAATGTGTAACATTAATTTTAGTGTGACATAATTAATTAGAATTCAATAATTCTAAATTAATTATTAATACAAGAAAGTGACTATATAACATGTTCAATATAGTGTTAATAGAGGTGGTTCGGGGACCTTAGACTTGTAATTTCAATCTCCAATAAATTTGATAATTAATTAAACTCTTTAATTAAATTATCGAATTTATTAGTTCCAATGTTACTCCACTAAGAAACTAGAACTACACTCTTGAAAGTTATGGTATAAATTACTCAAAGCAATCATAAAATTTATCCGTTGATTTAATCATTACATACGGATCAATCCTCCATAAATGATTCGTAAAAAGAATTAGGCTCGTAATCCGTTATCCTCTCTAATTACTTCTTTATCCTTGAGTTCCCATGATTTTCTAATAAACAAAAAATTCATGATCAAATCATAAATTGAGTGCTATATCGTTCAAGTACCAAATCATTACTCAAGGGAATCATTTTTCTAACTTCTATTAGGAAGGAATGGATTCCATATTGTTAATTAATATTCCCTGCTATCTATATTATCATATCTCCAACATACAAGGATTTAGTCTGGTATAAACACAGATGTTACCGAATACATCAAGAGACATAAAAACATAAACATGAGTCTATTAATTACTCAGGATTAAGATCATTCCATATATGATTATCGGTTAATAAATTTGAATATTTTATTATGTAACGGATATTATCATATATTTAAATTTATCTGGTCCAGTCCTATATAATCTCATTATATAAAGTACCCCCATTTAATGTCACTACATAAACAGTCCGGATAAGACTGTTCCATTCTCAATGATAATGGACAGTACAAGTAATTTTTTTTAATTAAGAATCCCGACTTTAATAATTAATTACGGACTAGTTTAGATTATATCTCTTAAACCTAATCCTCTTGTATGTACAACTTTTATACATACTAAATTTAAGGTTACATTTATAATCAAGGAATTTTCATGATATTTATATATATTATCATAAATAATATATGCAAATAATTAGAACAAAATTAACCATATTTATTTAGTAGCAAATCATTGTTTATATCTTGCTCTTAGGACAAAAATACTAACACATACAACTCACAATTATTTAGGGTTCAAATCATGGTGTTCTGTTGTATTGTCTTATACTAAAAATAAACAACAAAAAAAACACCCAATTTTACAAGCTTTTGAAAGTGTTATTAGGTTTATTATGCAATTTTGTATACCAAAAGTAGTAGTTGTTGGACTTAATAAAACAACTATTTATTTTTAGTTTGAACTCTTAGAAAACTGATAGCTTATTTTATAATAATAATAATAATAATAATAATAATAATAATAACTGATAACTGTGTACATAACCCAATATAAAGCAAAAAAAAAAATGCTAAAAAGTGTCAATAACAATTTACATTCATAAAACTAATAGAAGGGGTTCATTTTTCAAACAATTTAAAATTAATTTTTGCAGACATTTATGCAACTTTTTAGTATGATAAAGAGCAAAATAAGACAATCTATTTCATCGAGGACCAAAAATGAGCAAAAATGAAAATAACCTTTTGTTATATTAATCTATTCGATCAACACAAAGGTCGATTTTCTTAAAACAATTTAATTGATTCAGTCCAATTCGTAAAACTGTGAATTGGAACCGTTATAGTGATCGATCATATTAGTCACTGGGTTAGACTCAAGTAGATAAGACCTTATTAATTTTTGTTTCTTTCAAATGCTTTTAGTAAAACAAATATTTAAATTTGGCTTTCTTTTTCCTTCTTTTTGGGTTACTATTCATTTTTTTAGTGCACATCATTTTACCCAAAAACAAGCACCAAAAATATTTAGGACAAAGATTAAGCAGAATCAAATAAAGTTTTTACAAAATTTCAATAACAATTATGTGTAGTAAAGTTCTTCGTAGAAGTTTATACATCAAGACTTACACAAATATGTATTGGGCCATGCCAGACTCATGTTTTAGGAACGATGGGTTAGTACAGCGCAGATCGATGTTGGGCATGAGCACGGCACAACCTATGAAGCACAATACTAGATATTTAAAGCGATATTTTATTTTTACTTAAAATATTAAATGATTACTTTTAGAGTCAATAACATGATAATAAATTATGCTAATATTAATTACTGGAAAGGAATAATGGCTAAATGAAAATTAGTGCTAAGCTCACATTTAATTGATGTTAATAGATCTTGTTCTTTTATAAGAATATGTATTAATTGGTAATTAAATTTTGACAATTAATTTTGATTTTAGCTCATTGTGCTTGACACAAAATGGGCATAACACAAGCACAAGATGCGCCTATGTGTCTATGGGCCGGGTTTGGCTTAAAGTATTTTAGTATGTGCTAGTATGAACACGACACGATATTTTAGTGGGTTATGTCAAGCACGACCAATATTTTAGTGAGTTGTACAGAGCACGATACGAAATAGGAGTTAACTTATCCTTCCCATATTGTGCTATGTCTTCCTATATAACGCTGCTCAATTACATGGCCTACCTTCTTTTTTATTTTTATTATTTTTTTTTCTTTTTCTTTTTTCTAGTTTCTTGTTTTATTGACTCTTACACGCATAATCATATTCGTCTGCAATTAATTAATTACCACTTTAATATTTCAGAATAGAATCTTAATCATGTTTTATTATTAATTAATCATTGTAAGTATACCAATTAATATACTATGTAACCCGTTCGGGTTCTTAACACAGGACATGTGGCCTCTTATCATAGGCACCTAAAGTTTTTTGTCAGGTAATTAATGACTTTATGTGTGAGCCATACTCTTAAAACAAGAGCAGCTCATAGGATTATCCCGCTTAATATTGTTAGCTTTTACCTATATAAATTGCAATACAGATGTAAGCCTATAAAGCATATATTTTGAACATATATGCATTTTCAAGAAGTTTAAAAATTTCGTAAGCCTCACTGCATCAGATATATTTATTTGTTTTTGCAAATACAGCATATAGCTTCACCTTGTATTTGTTTGCACACGTATTATACACATGAACTACATGATTCAATTAACAAATGCATATAATTAACACAAATACGATACAATGACAGAGCTTGGAACAATTTACTTCGAATAACCAGTGCTGAATATGATATAAGAAATTGAAGTGGAACGTCAAATTTTAGCAAAAGAAGCAGTTTGATTCTATTGTTGGCAAATAACTCACTAATTAAATGGAATATAATTTCTAATAATATTATGCTATGTGACTGAAGAATGACCACCAAAGCCACACACAGACGATAAATTACCATCAAGTTCATCGAACAACAGAAACATATTAAAGAATGACCTTCTTCAACTTTCCTCTGGGTAGCTACATGAGCGTGGCTCATGACGACAAGCTCTGCTCATTCCATAACCAAGTCCCAATCCATGATTAAACAACCACGCAAAACTCAATCTAAATTTTACAAAAGTGTTAGTATTGGGTTCACATCTGCTTTCATAGGCAACTCAAATGCTTAAAAATTCAGCTTACACTCAGAACACTAATTCAAAACAGTAGGACAAATAACACATACTAATGATCAATCTAGTTGGATTGGGAGTGCTCTTTTCCTTTTCTTTTTTTCTTCGACGGGGGTTGCAGTGGTAGAACGGGCAGCACAAACCCGAAAGGACAAAATGGTCAGCATTTTACCCATTGTTCATGATGATCAAAACTATTTATAAACAAACAAACAAACAAACAATTCTATGCTGTAATATTTTTACAAAATCAAACAATAGTACTACAAAAAAACTAGTAATTAACACCCTTTGGTTTCATTTTCAATAGTTAATGTTTCGAGAGAAGGTGAAACCCAATACAACGCATCTCTCAATTCGCGTTTTTTCTTCAAAGCGCAATAAGTCATTACCTTTAGATGCCTTAGATTGGGCCATGGTGAGTTACAAATCTTTCTCAACTTTTCCGGAACGATGAGAGCCTATCCATAATAAATTGAAAAATACAACATGTATCAGTATAATATGTGAGGATAATACATAATACCTAAATATTTAAATATTAGCCTAATAATCACCATTTATATGTATGCTTAATTCAACAAAATTAATTAGCTGAGCATGAATAGTATACATACCTCTTCCGAATAAACGTGAAGGCTCACAGTAGTATTCCAAGCGAAATTAATTTTTGAAAGAAATATAATCAGATTAATATGCCAATCTTTGTCATACTTCTGAGAGTACTCCTCCCTAATTACGATATGGCCATTCAATAAATTATATCGAGAATTCATCGATATACCACACATGATATGACCTCTATAATAAAAGGAGACTAGATTTGGTGCTTCAATTGTGACCTTCGGATTTTCTTGTCTATGATCATAACATCTTTCCAGTCTTATACTCTTCAGGTGTTGACCACAAATTCTGATGTGTTTCACTTTAAAGCATCGCGTTAAAGTCAAACTCTCAAGAAGGGGAAATCCGAAGATTAGATCTTCCAATGACTTATCATCAAGCATAACATCAAACAGTGAGAGACTTCTAATGGCCTTGCATGCAGAAAGGTTCACGGTGTCCTCACGATAACCACTACACATCAAAGACTGCAGATTTATAGTTTCAACTTTTAAGGTCTCATAAGTTTTATCAGGTTCAATTTCCAGGAACTTGATTGTTGAACTCGAAATTTGAGGATTAAGCAAGCCAGTACATTTGCTTAAGAGAAATTTTACAAGGGCAGGGCATCCCAGCAATAACTTATGTAATGCTCCATCACACAACTCAACAGCCGTTAAGGATAAAGATATCAAAGATGGAAGATTTACTGAGCTCATGCCGCCAATCATCAAATGATCCAACTTCACAACAGTCAATGATCTCGCATTGAGTATTGCTTCAGGTAAACGGTAGTACACGACTTTCACGAAATAGTCTCGTTTCATAGAAAGATCCAATTCTCCAATGTTTCCCCGAACAACAAAATTCAACCGGTTATCTAGGACAGTAGCGCGGTCCTGAGAGTACTCGGTATGAAGCTTCAATCTAGTGATGACGGAATCAGCAATATAGCGCATGCTTTTCTCTCGATGTTTTAAACACTTGTCCACAAAATTGTGGAACGCTTGCCGCGGCTGACGGCTGTGAGAGCGAAAGCGGTCCATGTGATCGGTATCGCTGAAATTTAAGGCAGGGACCGAGTACCAGACGCGCTTCCAACGCCTTGAGAGGACGCTCATCCGAACAACATCAATGGTGGGAACAAAAGAGAGGATGTGATGGATCAAAGGATCGGGTAACTTAGAAATACGATCCACTGCCGTAGTATTCGGTGTGCCCTCTTTCTTCGTTCCAAAGTTTTTTTTAAATCTTTTTGTAGCCATGACAATGAACTCGAGTGAAGGTAGACTAGAGAAACTGGCAATTGAGACAAATAAAAGATAAGAAAAAAAAAAAACCAAAAGCAATTTGGGTTGGTTTACTGCCTTCTTGAGTCTTCAATTGCAAAGACAAGTTCTCATATCTTATATAAACTAGGGGAAGTGTAGGTCAAGTCTCGTCCATTTGTACACATTCATATTACATGAAAATCATCATTGCACTGCAGATATTTGTTCCAGGATCATGCAAGAATACTGGGAAAGATCTAGACTACCCAGATCAATTACAAAATAAATAAACAAATTATAAAGGCACCACCCGATAGGTCTATTATTACAGAATAAATATACTAGTGCAAAAAAAAAAAACAAAACGAAACAATTTAAAGCAAAACGAATTTGCAGAAGATATTAAACGAAAATAAATTGCTCAACATAGAGCCAATATAGCTTCTAGAAAAACATTTTAACGATGTTGGATCTACCTTCTAAAACATATAACCGAGGGAACTATTTCGTTATATTAACTGTAACGAAAAAGAAAAAAGTTATTACCTTCACTGAAAAGTGGTGTCGGCAGTAATTTATTGTCACGCTGGCTGCTGGTTATCGTAGGGAGAGACAGCTTGTGTGGGAGAGAATAGGGACTACGTGAGACTTGAGAGGAGTTTTGAGTTAAGGAGATAAAAATTAAAAACCCTAATTCCAAATTAATATCGTTCTTCGATCAATTTAATATTGCCGAGTATCATTATCATTATTATTTTTATTTTTATTTACTATTATAATTTTATTTTTTTTTCCTTTCTACGAGAGTGGATTTTAATTCGGAAACCATTGGGCGGAGGTGTAACTGCCCAAGCTTACGACTACATCATCATCATCTTAATATTCATGTTTCTCCTCCGATTATAAAATTTGTAACGTTACCTAGGGCATTCAAAATATTTCAAAATTACCCCATTCTATTATTTTTAAAATTGTTTTTAAAGAATTTAGTTTTATTTTGAGGAAGACGCTGTTATTTTTACATTTTTACCCTTTCAAATAAGGGAAAGTGATACAAGGTTCGAAGGAAAAAAATGAATAAAATGAAAGTAATCTTTTTTCCCCTTTTTTTCCTGAAAGAGCTCCTCAAGGGAATTAAATTGATAACTAGCCAAATTTGGCTACAAGAAAAGTACGAGTTTCTAAAAAAAAAATAGAAATATCCCTCAAAATACATCCTGTATTATTTCAACCCCAGAAAGACGATGAGTTATTATATTCTTCTTACAAGAAATATGATAACATATGCCACCTCCCACTAATAGAAAAAATCTTTCAAGGCATTCATCAGTAAACACCATAGAAAACTCTCCTTCATGGCATCTATTAGTAGACTCCACAGTAGACCTCCCTTAATGATGTCTATCAGTAAATACCACAATAGTTCCATCTTAGACACGAGTTACAATCTCATCTGCCAGACTCGGTGACTCTAAGAGAAGATCTTGATATGATAATATCCTCTAACTCTGGCTCTGACCAAATAACTTTAGATCTAGAAGAATACCAACAACATACCCACAAAAAACAAACAATAAAAAAAAACTGTCACGACCCAAACCCCGGGCCAGTGGCAGAAGGGGAATTTCACAATAGAAATTCATAATTTATTTTTGAAAAATTTTAGAAACTGTAATTTTTTAAAAAAACGACATCTAGTTGAAAAACGACAGCTTCTATAAAGATTATAAAAATAGTTTAAATTGTAAATTCCCACAGTTTGTGATCACCACTAGACATAGACTGTTAATGATAGTAATAAAACATAGACATGCATCACTATTGTCATCACAAGTAGGCATAATAGATAATACAGGCTATATCCCAAAGTATGGGCCTTAAGAGTTATTACAGTTCCAAAATGAGTTATTGAATAATTACCAACTATTAAACTAGAACACTCTTCCAGTCCTAGTCACTCCACTCCAGAATTGCTCAAATCACACTGTACACCACCTGAGAGGGGAAAGATAAGGGGGGGTGAGCATTCACATGCTCAGTAGGAATTCAATTACCTTTTTAGTATGAATGCAACCTTTGAAACCCTGCATGGTTAGTACCTTTCCAAAATCTAGTTATAAAACAAGTTTACAAATGATCAAGAGTAATCACATATTCAAAATCAAAATCAAAACCAAAGTCACCATCATGTTGTACATATCATAAATCAACCAAGTATGAGTATATCTATGAGCTTCCATTCTCTCATCACAGTCCTGTAATACCTCTTGAACAGAGGTACCCAGCATCCTGACACTACCCGGAGATGTGTCAGCAAAACCTGCGCAGGGGCCTAGGTCTCTCACCTAGCGCTGCAGCAACTCGCCAGCGATCTAAATACCATGATGCTAAAATAGAACTCAAGTGTGTGATCCTATGGTAGGTACAACATATCATAAAGTGTGTAGTAACCATGCATCAAGTATATCAAGAAATCATGCTTTAAAACTCATTTGGTATTATTCTGGGATTTACAGAAAATTGGGCAGCATAACGGCTGTATTTTCCCAAAACTAAATTTTTTTTAAACCTGTATAAAAATCATATAAATCGATCCCAGAACAATCCAATACATTTCAACAGTTCGCAAATCCACCAGATATTCAATCAAATC
>JXTC01000293.1:284385-295565 GCA_002914845.1 Trema orientale
ATAACATATGCCACCTCCCACTAATAGAAAAAATCTTTCAAGGCATTCATCAGTAAACACCATAGAAAACTCTCCTTCATGGCATCCATTAGTAGACTCCACAGTAGACCTCCCTTAATGATGTCTATCAGTAAATATCACAATAGTTCCATCTTAGACACGAGTTACAATCTCATCTGCCAGACTCGGTGACTCTAAGAGAAGATCTTGATATGATAATATCTTCTAACTCTGGCTCTGGCCAAATAACTTTAGATCTAGAAGAATACCAACAACATACCCACAAAAAACAAACAATAAAAAAAACTATCTAAATATGGATCAAAATGATACAGATTTGAGAGACAACCATACTAGAAAAGGAAAGAATACAAAAAATACTCCAAAACACCACATATCTAGATCTGAATGTACAAATAATACCATAAATTTAGATCTAAGTCAATTACCTTTACAAACGGAATGAAGTATCTCGAAAAAAAACACAAAACTAAAAGAAAATTTGAAAAAAACAAAACCCATACCAAGGAGAGGGAAGAGTTCTCTCCCTAGTTGGGGAAGCACCTACTAATAGAGAAAGAGAGGAGCCACTTGTGGAGTCAAAGAAAAGATCTGCGGAGGAAAATGGAGAGGAGGAGAAAATGAAAGTGTTCTGTTTCTTTATAATAGTTCTGCAATTTTGTATGTAGTCAACTATTAGTGTACAAACAACAATTATTATTTCAGTTTGAACTCCTACAAGTGTGAATGTCTACAAAATCCCAAATAAATAAATGTGCATTTGTTGCTTTTTTTATTATATAGGGATAAATTACTTTTAATATAATTGAATATGATATTTAGAATTTTTCATCTTTGCTCCCTAAAATGTGTTGCATGTCACTTTGCGCCTTGCGCTCCTAAAGACCAAGAAGTGTCAAATAATTGTTTTCATTCATAAAACTAACAAAAGAGTGCACTTTTTAAACAATTTAAAAATTCTGAAGGCAATTATGAAACTTTGCATATTATATAGGCAAAATTAGACAATATACGTTCATCAACGGGCAAAAATAAAAATAAATTTTGGCTATATTTTATTCAATTCCCACAAAAGTCGTTTTTCTTAAAACCAATCAACCGTTCAATCCAATCTACATTACATAGAAATGGTTATAGTGGTTGATTATAGTAGTCACTAGGTTGGGCTCAAATAGTTAGACCTTATAGTCTTTTCTTTCTTTTTCTTTTTCTTTTTCCTTTTTTTGAAACGAAAAGAATAGTGTAATGTTTGACTTCTTTTTAATCACTTATGGCACTTCGTTTTCGTCTAAATACACATCATTTTAGCCAAAACAAGTACCTACTATATTAGCTAGAGGCTAAAATTTAACAAAACAAAAATAAAGTTTCTGCATATTTCAGTAGTGTTGACTGATGTTTTGTCAATAATAAAATTTAAGAAAGAAACTGCATGCAAATTAAAGAAAAAAAAAGAAAGTAAAAAGAGACGAGGATTTTATAGTGATTCAACTCCAAAAAAGATGAGCCTACGTATCTTATTCTTCATCTGGAAAATTACAAAGGTCTCAGTATCTCAAGGTGAGAGCAAGGAAAAAACGACAAAATATGTGTAGTGCGGTGAATTATCAGATGATGAATAATGAGATTGAGCCCCTTTGTATGGATAAAGATAACTTAGTGTTTTTCAATTTTGAGAATGGGAAACTATATAATGTGAATATAATTTGGGGGGTAACAATACAAAATTAGGTAACAACTTGTAATCATGTAACTTGATCTCGACACTGAAGCTTGTTTCCTCCTTTGCGAATTTCTCATTTTCATGATCTTTTCTAATTTCCTTTTATTGTTGTCGTAGATTGCATATCTTTTATGTGAGGTAGGTCACATATGTTATGAAACTGATTATACGATCTGATACTTTTTCTTTAAATTGAATATTGACTTTCTTTATCTAGCGTTGACCACCAAAATTTATGGCATAGATTTTAGATTACACAACAGGTAGTAATATAATGTATTAAGGCTCATACTGAAAGTTTAATTAATCTCAAATATTAACAAATATAAAATTTAAACAATTCATAAGATTGTTAAAACATATAATAGTTTTTCATTGCTTTTGGAAATATGTGTGGACTGGTTTGGCTAAGTTACATTTCCATTGAAAAAAATATAACTAATCCGCACATAATTGCATGACGAAGTGGGTTGACTCAAGTGGTAAGAGCACCCACTACTTGGGAGTTCGGTCCTAGGTTCGAGTCACACTGAAGGTAGGAGTGAAAACCCGTTATTCCTAATGGGATAAGGTGGAGATTGGGTACAAGTAGTAAGTATTTTCCTTTAATTTATAATAAATGGAGATCATTAGTTAAGCACTTTTTAAAAAAAAAATCCGCACATAGTTGGATATAGAAAAATCTCATTTTATCCAATTAACACTAGGAGCTAATTTGATATTATTATACTGTGCTGCTGCAGTTTGATATCACAAAACGTAAGAATCTAAAACAAAGAGAATAATTCGGAAAAGACAATTGATGAAAGTGAATTGCTCAACAGATAATTCATTTCAGATTTAACATTTTTACAACAAAAAGAATTTCACTTTTTATTTTCTCAGTTGTGATAGAAAATAAGTTTTTACTTTCTATTACAATAACTATTTTATTTAGCAATATAATCTATGGGCGAAAAATAAAAATTAAGTTCGTACCTACAAGTTTCCTCAAAAAAGAAATAAAAAAATCGTACCTAGCTACACTTAGATGTTTTCAGTGCTCGCATTTGAGAGAGAGAGCTCAGCTGGGTGCGATGAAACGTGTTCTCGGTGGAACCAAAGGGTGGGGATGGGAGTTTAGACCCTAAATCCAAATAAATTGAGCAGGCTTTTTTATTTTTTTATTTTTTTTTATTTTTGGACTGGGCTTCTAAATGAGACTGACTTTGAAGAATATTGTGCATTAATAACGTATTTACTAATCTGTAATAAAAAGAAAGAGAAAGGGAAACAGTATGACTTTCCCTTTTATGTGTTAAGATACCAATTAATTACATAAGAAAGGGAATCAAAACCTTCCCTATATATTGTTTTTTATTCCCCTCCATTCTCTTTCCACTCATTCTATTATGGATATTAAACGTGGCCTAAGTTTGAAGGAGAGTAGTTGCTTTCTTTCTTTTTTTTTTTTTTTGTCCCTTTTTTTTCATTTGTTTTATCCATACTTGTCTTTTTATTTTTGACCCTATGATGTATATAGATTGTCTTTAAATACCCTAGACTCTCAAACTATTTAAAAAATACCCCTTCCATTAGTTTTATTTATGGATAGAAAATGTAATTATTAATATTTTGTATACTTTCAGGGGCAAAGTGACACAAGTTTTAAAGGACTAAAAAAAACATTAATTATAATTCCTAATTCAGAAACTCTAAAGAAAACTTTACATACAAAGATCAAATTTTTAATGTATTATTAATCTTGCTTGGTTTCTTCTTTCTCTTTATTATATTGTAGTAACTGTTCAATTAGACAATTTGGTTGCAAAAGAAAAAATAAATGAAAAACAATACGACTAAGCTAATAATTTGCTCATGTTGAACTTAGGACCTGTTTGGGATAGCTTTTACTTCTTGAAGTAAAAGTTTAAAAAGATCTTCTTAAAAAAGATGGTGGGTCCATGCTTCTTTAAAAAGATCTTTTGGATACAGAAAGATCTTCTAAAAATCCATCCAAACACTTTTGAGCTCTAAAAGATCTTTGAAAGCTGTGCCAAACAGGCCCTTAATCTTATCAGGTTGCGCATAATAGTGTATGACTCAAATCGTGTAGGGTATGATGAAGGCATTTGTTGTGAAAATTTACAAGCGCATAAAATCATAACAAGTAATATAGAATGAGTATGAGTATCATTCCCATGAGGACTAATGATTTATTAAGTACCAAAATTTTACTAACCCTAATATTATTTGCAGAAAATGACTAAAGGAAAAGAAAAATTAAATTAAAAATAAAAATAAACTAAATGCAATTTTAAAATAAAGAAAATTAAAATAAAAATAAATAGAGCATAAAACGAAAATTGAACGAGGTTTAAATCAATGATAATTAAGCCCAGCGATTCTGAGTTCACCGTAACTAATCCACTCTAAAATTTTCCATCTCATTAGTCTAAAATTATTCCCCTAATTTATGGTCAAGATTTCCTAATTTATTCATTATTCTCTCCTGAGTTCAAGCAAAAATACCTTTAATTACCAATTCACTATATTCCTATGTGAATTAAACTAATTAAGAACTCATTAAGATCTATAGAAACTCATGTAACGACTACACAAACTATGTAAATATATTCATATTTGACATGCAATTTATAGTTTTCAATCTAAAGAACTAGACACATAAATCCCATTCTAGTTTCATTATGATAAACAAATCATCTATTTAGTGACTAGTTAAATAGAAGCATTAAGAACAAAATTATAAACTCAACTAGGAAAAATACTTCATTGACTAAATTGAAAGAAAATTTTAAAACTTCATAGTTAGGCTATATCGTTTAGTGATATAGCCCTAAAAAATAAAATTAACTCATAGCCAAACTAAAAAAAATCATAAACATAGACATAATATTGAAACAGAAAATTGAACAGAGAAAGAAAAATTGTTCTAGAATTTCTACGTTAATTGCTTGCCACTTTCCCTCTCGCTCCAAAAGTCTCTGCTGCCCTCACTCTTCTTTCCTTTCTTGTACTTTTGCTCCCTCATCTCTAGAGATGCAATAATGCGCCGCTTGGTCCATCCCGGCCCATTTTAGTAAGGCCCATCGTGGGCTGCGGGCCAGTATGCAGGCCAGGACAACCCAGCCCACGGGACAACATAAGCTGGCCCATAATAGCCCTTCGTGGGCCGGCCCACTCTAGCTACAGTGGGCCGGCCCATTCTAATTCTAAAACAAAAAAAAAACAAAAAAAACAAAAAAAAACCATTTTGTTTAGCTTTAAAGTTATTTTTTATGAAATCCTAAATAATTTACATATAATTACAAATTAATTTTAGTGTTAATTAATATAAACAATAACAAAATATTTACTAATATTAGAAAAACTAATATGGATATAACATTATAGTTATGTAAACTATTAACAAAAATTTTATTTATGGCTGTTTTATTAAAAATCTTACATGTCAAATTTAGTGAAACAATACAAAATCTTAGTTTAGTAAGTAAAAAATAATGTAAAATGTTTAAGATTATACAAAATAAAATTAAAAAAATAATAAAATAACAAAAAAATAAAAATAAAATAAAAATGGGCCAGCCCATGATGGGTCAGAATGGGCTGGCCCGTGATGCACCAAAATGGGCCAGCCCACCATAGCCCATCGCTAGCTAGCCTGTCCTGGCCTAGGCCTAGTCTATCCTATGAGTTTTGGTGAGTCGGTTTGGGTTAGTTCACGGGCCATAATATTATGACCTAACCCAGCCTACAAATAGTAGACGGGCTGGGTTGCCCATTTATAATATTAGGATGGGCCAGCCTGTCCTGACACTGTAGCAGGATGGGCCTGGGCTAGCCTATAGGCCGCAGCCCAGAGTTGCATCTCTACTTGTCTCCCTAGGTAGCCTTCTCTCATATGCGTGTATATATATATATATATAGGCTTACAAACGTGAACCTCCAAAATCCAATAGCTTTGATATTTGCACCGACCTCTGAAAAGAAAAGAGTCCCAATTTACGTAAATTCATTTGTTTTTTTTTCCTTTTAACTTATTTTCACAGCTTATATTTATTAAATATATGTATAAAAACATATATAAAACGTGTAAAATAGTTTAGCAGCTTAGAAACTAGTTGGGAAAATGACATTCCCTACGGCATTTTAAAAATTATTTGCAGAAATACGATGCCTTATGTTCCACTTATTACTATATGGCGTTTTTTTAGAAAGACACCAATTTCTTATATTTTCTCCATTCTCTAGTCACTTTATCTTCAATATTGAAGTTTTTTTCAGAATTTGATCAGGGAGAGATAATTAAAGAGACGTTTCGGAAATATGAATGTGATTTTTTTTTTTCAATTGGAGAGCTTGAGAAGTCTTGTTCGAAGAATTCTGAAGAAAAGGATAAATAAACTATTGGCTGATCAGCGAGGACTAGGAGGATGGGTCAGTCGGTCAAAATAGTTAGGTTGCCGAGGGAAGCAGTATTCGATCAATAATGTGGCTGTAAAAATTTCAGATTTAGGAATTTAATTATTTTAACTCAAATCATTTTTACAAAAATTTTAGATTATTGAGGATTCAGATAATTTTTGCTTATCTTTCTTTTTGTGAGGATCCTTCAGCACCAAAAACAGTATATTTTCGCATTCAATTTGATCTGTAGCATAATTTAGGAAGTTGATATATTGGGTTGTGTTGAACAGTTAGAGTTTTGAGAGTGGAGAGTAGCAGTCAATAAATTTTGTGGAATTTTCTTTGTTTTCCTTTTGATTTTTTAATGTTAAGGTTTTTTTTTATTTCAATTCAACATCAAACTTAAGTTTAAGGGGAATTTCTATATAAACAAATAGTTGCATTTAGGAGTTATTTGTTTATTTATATTAGTATATTTTTCTTATAAATCTTATAATATATCTAATGTCAATTTCAATATAATAGAATTAGTAATGTTGCCTGTTGTTAGTGCGTTCATGATAATTTGGAACTTTTGATAACAAGGTAATAGTTTTCAGGAAACCTAGAAGGTTTCCTGTGATTTACTTAGCTACAGGGTATTCTACTAAAGGAAACCATAATGATTTCTAGGAAACTTTCGTGGTTTCCTATATTTTACTTAGCTATATGGCATTTTGCCAAAAGGAAACCATAATAGTTTCTAGGAAACCTTCGTGGTTTCCTGTGATTTACTTTTGTATAGAACATTCTGTTAAAAGAAACCAAACTAGTATCTAGGAAATTTTTGTGGTTTTTTGTGATTTACTTACGTACAAGACATTCTGCTAATAGAAAACTAAATTAGTTTCTAGGAAACCTCTGTGGTTTCCTGTAAAATAAAGATGGCTTATTTACTAAAATACCATTGCGATTTCTAGCTCCCAAAGTATTTAGAAAAATGCCCTAAAAAGGTCGTACGGAATTTTTATTATTTTTGAAAGGTTGTAAATTTGGTAATATTTTTTTAAAAATATTTATAAGTGTCCAACACCCTTACTAGTTCCACATGTTAAATATTGTTTTGGGCATTTAACCATTAAATCAACTTCAACTTGGCCCGTTTTCTTTCTTCAAATTAACTCTTAGGCTCACTTTTGTCACTTTTCCCTCAATGATTTTGAAAAATAGCAAGCATCCTTTTTCATAAATACTTTAATAACCTACTTAAGTTGACAAAACCCAAAAATGAATTAGAAGCTTATAAAAAATAAACATTCAGCATAAAATTAAGCTAGAAAAGGTATGTAAATAGTATATAAAAAGGAGTGCACGGTAGGTTTGGTATGGATAAATATGCACTAACATACACTCTGGTGTCTAAGAGAGATAAATTTAGCCTCAGTCAAAGTCCCAAAAATAATGTTGATAAAGAAGCCATACACCATTTTCCTTATGCTTCGGCTGTAGGGAATCTGAAATATGCTCAGGTATGTACACGTCTGGATCTTACGTTCATAGTTGACATGTTGGGCAGATATATGAGTACCCCTAGAGTAAATCATTAGAAAGCAGCAAAGAGGGTTATGAGATACTTACAAAGAACAAAGGAATACATGCTCGCTTATTAGAGATCGGACATTTTGGAGATCATTGGGTACTCCGACTCTAATTTTGCAGGATGTCTAGACAGTATAAGATCTATATCGGGCTATGTCTTTCTTTTAGCTGGAAGAGCTATTTTCTGGAAGAGTGCCAAGTAGATACTCGTAGCTACTTTAACTGTGGAGGCAGAAGTCATAGCTTATTATGAGGCATCCAATCAGGGAATATGGCTACGAAACTTTGTCATCGGGCTGCACGTAGTAAATGACATTGAAAGGCCATTAAAGCTTTATTGTGACTCGATAGTTCTATATTTTAACAGTAACAGGAGCTCATCGAAGTCGAAGCATATTGACATTAAGTTCCTAGCTGTGAGAGAAAGAGTTCAGAGTCATTTAGTGTTAATTAAGCATATTAGTACAAACTCCATGATAGCGGATCTGTTCATCAAAGGTTTACCAACTAAAGTTTTTCACGAGTACACTGCTTGTATGGGTGTTGTATTTTTGGATGGTGTGTAGTTTTAGTGGGAGTTTGCTATTTGGTTTAGATGCTTATTGTGTGATACTTGTTTATGTTTTGTATATAGTAGTATATTCAGATTGATGATAGTTTTCATTATAGACTTTGCTCAATTTTAATATATAATGCAGTTCATATTTTCTTGCTTTCTTATTGTGGTTAACAATAAAGTTTGCAGTAATGTACTAAAGGAGAAAGACTAATGTCGATCTCAATAAAGTTTAAGGAAGACCAGTTAGAAATAGGCACGGTGAATCACATTGCGTGTAATTTCCATGCCACATTCCATACTCGATCTATATCATTGGGGTGTATTGGTACGGTGATCATTGAGGGTTCTAGTTATCATCTAAATAAGTGCAACGACGAGCACTTTGGTTTCGTGCTGATATGTCTAATAGACGGAATTGCAAATTCAGAGATATTCGGGAATAATATGAAAATTTCATGGCTATATTTCGGTTCGCAATACAATTATTTATGGTGCATATGTGACCCAAGTGGAAGATTGTTAGGAAATTATATTTCCTATATTGGGCCACATATACAAAACAATTGTATTGGGCCATATTATTTCATAAGAACCCAATATATGATTTAATAAAGCTAGGTCAGAATATCCAACTAGGTATAGATACCAATGTGGATACCCTATTAGTCACCCAGTTAGATTTGATAGATACCCAACAGGAACTATTTAAAGAACCTATTAGGGTTATGGTCCCTCTAGCCAAAATATCACTTACGCTCAATTTCCTGTAACTCACCATCAGTTACAAAGAACTCTATCTGAGTGACATTAGGCTTTAGGCTGCAGAAGACCAAAACCCTCAAGGCATTATCTCTTATTCACGCTTCTGCCTTCAGTCTCTTCATCTCTAATCCTCTATAGATTAGCCATAGACTCAGGTATATTCAACAAACCCTAATCTGTCAATTTAGCATGAATGATTTAGGGTTTCTATTTGGTTTATTTGCAATCCTAATATCATCCAACAGATGCTTGCATTTGGCTGATGGAATATGTGGAGCTCTTGTTTTCTCACCATGAAACTTCTTGATATTTTATGTAACTGCAGGTCTTCCCTATGAACCTTTATATGAGAGTTCTTCAAGGATACTCTTAACAAAAGTTTTTCCATAAGCACTTTTGCCATCTTATTTCATAAATTTACTAGATACTTGTGAGAAACTTGCGTGAGGAGTGCCCTTTCCAGTTAGGGATGCTGACTTTTTTTTTTCAAAGTGAGACAGAAGCAAGAAACTTTTTCAAGAGTTTGTGGCATGGTTGATGTATCAAACTTTAATCTGAGTGAACTTTATTTTTACGAATACTCTGACAATATTAAGGAGATAACAATAAATATTTCAAAAAGGAAAATCATCAAGGTCTTGTTCCTGTTATTGTTGCTGAGGACTGCAATGTGAAAAACTGCAAGGGATGAACTTGAGAACTGGGATATCGTAGCTAGACTTCAGGAGCTTCAGAAACACCATTATCGAATTAGAGAGAAAAAAAAAAAAGAAAGAAAGTAGAGAATGGAGGGTGAAGAGTGGTCCCAGTGCGTTGTCTAATTTTTTAACTTTTTTAGGTGCGCGCTAATTTTTTGAGACATTCCTGCGTGCAAATTTTTATTCTGACGAATTATGCAACACTTTTTATAACGTGTTATTAAATGGTGTTATGAAAGGTACTTATTGTTCTAGTGATATTTATTTCTAACATGTTTAAATTTTAATACGATTTTATTTTCTTGGAAGATCTTTTTAATTTGATTTTTTGAACTTTTTTCTACTAATTATGGAAGTTATTACAGTACTATTCCTAAAAAACAGAGCAAAAATATAACATATTTACAGTTTACAAAAAAATACACTTTGATAATCTGATAGTTTTTACGAGTGTAACCTATAACTTGTTAGTTACAGCTTACAAGAAACCTAACTTTACTCGTGGTAATAACTAAGTTAATACACACTAGAGACTTCAATTGACCACTTTAGACATACATAGTAATCATAAAGGTAAATTACCATAGGTTACTAGCAAGCTACCTAAGTCCGAAGACCAATCTTCTCTTCAAGTTCATTTGATCTATAAATAGAGTAGGTATGAGTTTTGTAACCTGCACTTTTGTTGCGGGTTATATTGAGTTATGGTATAGGATATGATAAATTGGTATGTGGAATATGATGAATTGTGGTATCATATTAATAATTATATATAAAATATTAGTTATATTATTTGTAAGAGGTAATAATCTTTTACAATAAGATGACATTTGTGTAGAATATGATAAAGTATTATTTAAAATATTACAAAATATCATTGTAATAAAGAAGTTTGATCATTCATTTCATAACTTTTGTTTCGCTCTTTTCTCTTGTTGTTCTTTGCTGTAATCAGATAAATAATTTTTTTAGAATAGGAAAGATAATTAATTTTTGTTATTAAAATATAAGGTATTTATTTTTATGTATAAATAAATTAATTATCTGATTAATTTTTGTTTTCTTGATGCTTCTATTGACATTGTTTTTGATTTGAAATTCAAAAAATATATTATTAGTGAAATAACAGATAATATGTCTTATATTTTATTAAAGTAAATATAAGACGATAATAATTTTTTACTTTTCTGTAATTTTTTTTGGATCTAGTACTTTTGAATCTAGTGGTATGGTTGGTATTGCTTCTATTTCAAGGATGGTCATTAGTACTGGAAGGGATAATGTTATGGATTCATCATCATCAAAATGGTGTCAATTAATGCTACTCTAGTTCTGAAATAAATTTGAAATATTTTGTTTGTCCACATAATTGCTCAATTATTGTCGGTAATGTTGCTGAATCAGTATAGCCTTCTTATATTGCCAATGTAGC
>JXTC01000293.1:299364-332981 GCA_002914845.1 Trema orientale
TAAAAAAAAATTTAAAAAACAAGAAAGAGACGTTTCAAAGCCAAGTTACTGTTATTTGTACAGTAAAGCTCTCCCAACTTTAGTATATATGAATAATGTGTTCTACACCTATGAAGTCTCAAAGTTTTTAGTCTAAGCAATTAAAAAGACCAAAATATTGGGCTTAAGATTTTTACCTCATATGGCTCCTTGAGGACCATAAATAAATTTGACCGGATATTTTATCTTGTTTATCTTGATATGTTTATACGATGAATAAAGTTCCACACTCTTCCTACTCTTGGTTTGTTTTGCTTTTGCCTACTTAATATATTCCTATTGTACTGAACTTTCTACAAGTGTGATTGGATAGCCAAGAAGGCCAAGTATTGTCCATAAATGCTGAATTTTTTTTTTAAATAGCATTCCAGGCTCCATACAGCTTGCTGCTGACCATATAGCTAAAAATTAACAAGGTGATGCATACAATTGGCTGATGGAGTATGTGGAGCTCTTGTTTACTGACCATGAAACTTCTTGAAATTTTATGTAACTATAGGTCTTCTCCATGAACCTTTTTGCTCCATTTATATGTGAGTTCTTCAAGGTTACTGTTAACAAAGTTTTTCCATAAGCATTTGTACTATCTTATTTCACAAATTTACTAGATACTTCTGAGACACTTGCGTGAGGAGTGCCCTTTCAGGTTAGGAATGCGGACTTTATTTTTTGAAATGAGACAGAAGCAAGAACTTTTTTCAAGAGTTCATATATAGCAGGGAGGTTAAATGGTTGCACAACACCAAACTTACCAAATTAGTGATTGATGTATCAAACTTTAACCCAATGAAGTTTGTGTTTGTGATGGAGTGGCAATATTAAGGAGATGGCTGTAAAGATATCATATTGGCCAATCATACACATAAGAGGATTATTGTTGTTATTGCTTAGGGTCTTGATCTGATTATTGATGCTGAGGATTGCAATGTGAGAAAGTGTTTGTTGGTACTGTTGAGAATGTAAATAGCTAGTTATGATTACTATTAGGAGTTAGTTAGAGAGGTTAATTAGCTTGTTAATCATTATCAGTTAGCAATTGTTAAAACTGAACTAATTTCAGTTCAGAGACTTGTATATAAGTTTCTATGTACTCAACACTTATCAATTAATGAAGATATTAAATTTTTATTCTCAAAGTCTTCTTTATATAATTCTAATATGGTATCAAAGCTTATATCCACATGGTTAGGGTATTCTCCTTCAACTGTCATGGTTGCTCAAGCTCAAGCTCTACCTCGCTTTGTTCCGATTACTTACAGCCACTCTCTTTCTATCAAGCTTGATAATTACAACTGCCTTTAATGGAAACAACAAGTAAATGTTGCCATCTATGGTCACAATGTTGCTCGCTTTCTCAATCTAAATCTCACACTAATGAAGTATCTGACTGTGATGAAGCTTCTGGTACAATCAGTACAGAGTATATAGAGTGGGAACAACAAGATCAACTTTTGGTCTCGTGGCTGCTTTCTTCTAGGACTAAAAATCTTCTCACTCTGATGGTTAGCTGTCAATCTGTGGCTCAGATTTGGGATATTCTTAATCAATACTTCGCTGCTCAGAATCGAGCTAAGATAACTCAATACAAAACTCTGCTTCATAACACTAAGTAAGGCTCTTTATCCATTGATGCTTACTTATTGAAGATCAAAAGCTTTGTTGATATGCTTGCTTCAATTGGTCATGTTATTCCTCTTAAAGGAATTTGACACTTTCGTTGTTTTAATAAATTCACTCACTGAAAAATATATACAGTAGCATAAGTTGAATCTCTCTTACTAGCTCAAGACTTGAGCCAAAATTGAGAAAGATGCTAAGGATCTTAATTCTGCTCCTTCTGAAGCTAATTTAGCTCATAATCCAAATGCAAGAGGTGGTGATTTTAACAATAGAGGAGCTCACAATTCAAATCATGGTTGAGGACAGTTCTCTAGTTTTAATAACAATTTTCAAAGTCATTTCTCTGGTTCTCATGGTGGTTATCCTTCTCATGGTGGCAAGAGAGGTGGAAGACAACAATGGCATTCTAACTGGGGACAAAACAAGCCTCAATTTCAACTCCGTGACAAAATGGGCATATGGTGTTTTAATGCTTCAATCGATTTGACAAATCATGTCAAGGACGAGCTTCATTTCAGGGATCCAATGCTAATTTTTAATAGAAGCCTGGTACCTCCATAGTTGGTATCCAGATTCAAGTGCTAGAAATCACTTGACTCCTGATGTGCAGAATCTCATGACTGGAGCTGAGTATTTTGGTCAAGAGCAAATTTACATGGGAAATGGCTCATGTTTGCTTATTAAACATATTCCCAATCCCAATTTTGGTCTCCTTTGTCTTGTAAACCTTTATTCTTAAATCAGCTATTACATGTATCAACTATCACCAAGAATTTGTTAAGTGTTTTGAAATTTGCATCTGATAATGTTGTTTTCTTTGAATTTCACTCCAATTTCTGTTGTGTTAAGGATCAAGCTGCCAAGAAAGTCCTCCTGATAGGAAAACTTAAAAAATGGACTGTATGTCTTTGATCAAAGTCAGTTGGGAGTTCTATCCAAGCCACCTCAGACAGCTATTTCTCATTCTTGTTTCAATTTGCAAAATCATTGTAATGTGTTTACTGCACAATCTAATCTTCTCGATGTTTCTTTGTTCCAATTATGGCATAGTAGGCTATGTCATCCCTCTGCCAAAGTTATAAACTTAGTATTGCATAAGTGTAATCTTGTTTCAGTCAATAAAACTACTTATGATGTTTGTTTTGCATGTTGTATGGGCAAAATTCACAAATTTCCCTTCTCTAGTTCAACTACTACTTATACTAGTCCACTTCAACTCATTCATTCTCACTTGTGGGGTGCTTCTCCAGTATTATCTGCTAGTGGTTATAGATACTACATATACTTTGTAGATGCTTACTCTCGTTTCACTTGGCTCTAATTGTTGCGAACTAAAGATGAAGCCTTTCTCACATTTCTTAATTTCAAAAAGCAGCTTGAACTACAATATGAGCATTCTATAAAGGCTATTCAGACAAATTAGGGAGGTGAATATCGAGTTTTCACTAATTATCTTGCTGAAAATGGGATTATACACAAGATTTCTTGCCCCCCCACTTATGAGCAGAATAGGGTAGCTGAAAGAAAGAATGGACATATAATGGAAAATGGCCTCACTCTGCTAACTCATGCTTCCATGCCCTTAAAGTACTGGGATGAGGCCTTCAGAGCTGCTGTGTTTGTGGTAAGATAGGCACCCACACAAGATCAAATAATATGCAGAACAGGGAAAACGATGAACTAGTATTAATGGAATAAAGAAAATAGCTAATACAATAGCCAGGAATTCGAGAACCTAGTTTTCTCCCCTAAATCTATGCTCTATCACAATTTTTCCCCCCTCCCCAATGGTCAGAACCATCTTTACATATATCTCTCCCCTTCCTCTAACTAATCATGACATCATCTAGAAATATCCTCTAACAAACCATAACAGAAGGATGACTCAGCATAACCTCCCTAATTACAACCCAATCCTCATCCTATTGAACCAAAACGACTACCAGCTGCTTTTGGATTCATTTCTTCCTTCTGGTGTAAGTAAAACGCAATGGTGACTTATCAATACTCCCCGCCCAAGATGTCACCCTGTCCTCAAGGTGAAAGGCAGGAAATTGGCACTGGATGGTCTCAAAGTCCTCCCAAGTAGCCTCGGCAGGGGGTAGATCTTTCCATTGGATGAGAACTTGTGGCTGGACTGAACAGCTTGAAGTGGGCAAACGTATACCTAACAGTAAGGCAGGCTCGACGCACAAAATCATCTCGTCAGTAAGGTGTGGACGAAGTGGCTGCCCACGAATGGGGTTGCCAATTGCTAGACGAAGCAATGAGACATGGAAAACTGGATGTATGGCACAAGTGGATGGCAAGTCAAGGCGATACGCAACAGGACCCACACGGTTCAAAATGGTGTAAGGACCAAAGTACTTAGGAGAGAGCTTTTCATTCCTCCGCTTGGCTAAAGACAACTGCCTGTAGGGCCTCAGCTTGAGGTAAACCTTGTCGCCTACTTCAAAAGTTATAGCCCGACAATGCGCATTGACTGTTTTAACCATGCGGTGCTGAGCACGCTGTAGATGGATTTTCAGCTCGTCAAGAATAGCATCACGATCAACTAACTGTTGCTCGACCATGGCGTTGGAGATGCTGCCGTGTTCAAAGCGAATCAGTAGGGGAGGGTTGCGTCCATAGACCGCTTTAAAGGGAGTTGTATGAGTGGAGGTGTGGAAACATGTATTATACCAATATTCGCTCCAAGGCAACCAGCGGGTCCACTGCTTGGGTGTGACACCTGCGAAACAATGGAGGTATGTCTCCAGGCAGCGGTTGACAACCTCTGTCTGTCCATCTGTTTGCGGGTGGTAGGCGGTACTACGTCGCAGAACAGTACCTTGCAAACGGAAAAGCTCATTCCAAAAGGAGTTTATGAACACCTTGTCGCGATCGGAAATAATTGTGCGGAGAAACCCATGTAAGCGGACCACCTCTTTTAAAAATGCTACTGCCACGATGTGAGCAGAAAAGGGATGGTATAATGGAATGAAATGAGTGTACTTAGACAAGCGATCGACGACTACAAAGATTGTGTCATAACCCTCGGAACAAGGTTTTCCTTCGATAAAGTCCATTGAGATATCCTCCCAAATCTTTTCTGGAATTGGTAGAGGCTGGAGGAGTCCTGCTGGGGAGACTGTGAGTGATTTATTCTGTTGGCAGATTGCACATCCAGCCACAAAGTGTTGGACAATTTTCCTCATACCAATCCAATACCAGTCCGCAGTGACACATTGAAGTATTTTTAGGACTCCCGAATACCCACCAAGGACACCACAGTGATATTCTTGCAGCAAGAGTAGGATATAAGGAGAGTCATGAGCGAGAACCCTCTTATCTTTGTAGAACAGCTGCCCCTCAATAAGAGCAAATCCAGTATGGCTTGTGGAATCGCATGCCAACTCGTCACATATCTTTGCCAAGAGGATCAGCCATTACTTGATGTTGGATGGCCTCTTGATCAAATACTTGAGGAGCAGTTAACATGGCTAAGGAGAACTCAGAGGGGTAGCGAGATAGTGCATCAGCTGCCCGATTTTCCAACCCTGCTTTATACTGGATGTCGAAGTCATACCCCAGTAATTTGGTGAGCTATTTCTGGTGTTCAGGGGCGACCAGTCGCTATTCCAACAAGAAACACAGACTCTGTTGATCAGTCCGAACTAGAAATTTGCACCCTAAGAGATAAGGCCACCACTTTTGTACCGCAAGAACAATGGCCATCAACTCGCGCTTATAGATAGATTTAAGGTGGTGTTGCAGAGATAATTGTTGACTAAAGTACGCAATTGGGCGCTGGTGTTGCATGAGGACAACTCCTAACCCCTGCCCTGAAGCATCAGTTTCCAACTCAAAAGGCTGGGAAATATTTGGTAGTGCCAAGACTGGCAAGGAACTCATTGCTCGCTTGAGATGCTGAAAAGCAGATTGTGCCTCCTCGGTCCAAGCAAAGTGGTCATGTTTGAGTTGAGCTGTGAGCGGTTGCGCAATCGCGCCATAACCAGCCACAAACTTGCGATAGTACCCAGTCAAGCCTAAGAAACTGCACAGCTCTCGCACGTTTTTAGGGATGGGCCAGGACATCATAGCTGCCACCTTTGAGGGGTCGGCCGAAATGCCGTCCTTGGAGACAATATGACCCAGGTATTCGATTGATTGTTGGGCGAAGGAGCACTTTTTTCGATTGACAAATAAGGAATGGGTCTCCAACAGCTGAAACACGGCAGCGACATGTCCGGTATGTTCCTCCAATGACCGGCTGTAGACTAGAATGTCATCAAAAAAAATGAGAACAAACTTTCACAAGTAGGGCTTGAATATCTCGTTCATTAGGGACTGGAATGTGGCTGGTGCATTGGTGAGACCAAAAAGCATCACCAAAAGTTCGTAGTGGCCTTCATGGGTGTGGAACGCTGTCGTAGGGACATCTTGTGGGCGCACCCGTATCTGATGGTATCTCGACCATAAATACAGCTTTGAAAACCAGCTAGTGCCATGAAACTCATCTAAAAGCTCCTCAATGACGGGTATCAGAAATTTATCAGGCACGGTTTCGCGATTGAGGGCTTGATAATCAACACAAAATTGCCAACTGCCATCTTTTCTTTTTACCAAAAGGACCGGACTAGAGTAGGGACTAGAGCTGGGTTGGATGATACCTGCGGCTAGCATCTCTTGCACTAAACGTTCGATTTCATCTTTCTGAACTTGTGGGTATCTATATGACTGGACATTAATTGGTGCGACTTCTTCCTGAAGAGTGATCTTATGGTCACGGCTGCGAGAAGGAGGCAATTCATTTGGGGCTGCAAACAACCTTTTAAATTGTTGCAAAACGAGCTGCACAAGCTCGGGAAGTGAGACTGGTGCGAGCTGGGTGCTCACGCTAGTGCTTTGGAGTTCTAGTAACACCGCCTCTCCTTCATGCCGCATCGTGCGCATCGCTTTGAGAGATACCTGGGACTTGGCAAGGCTGGGATCACCTTGTAAGGAGACGGCCACACCCCCAATATTGAATTTCATAGTCAAATGTTGCTAATTGACGTGCATGTTGCCGAGGGATTTTAACCAACGCATGCCTAGGACCACATCATTACTACCTAACTCGATAGGAAGAAATTCCTCAATCAGCTCCAAATTTTATAGCGAAAGCACCACTCCTTTACACACTCCAGTGCCGTGGACCATCAACCCATTACCCATGAGACCCCATACCCCGGGGACGGTGAAATTGGAAGCTGTAGCAATTGGACCAAATCATGGGAAATAAAGTTATGGGTCCTACCACAATTAATTAGAACGAGTACCTCCTGATCGTGCATATGTCCTTTAAGTCGCATTGTGTGCGGGTCTGTTAAGCCCACTACGGCATTGATGGAAAGCTCGGCCGTGATACCCAACAGAATGCCCTCATCCGGAATTTCAAGTTCCACATCGGGTGAGATCTCCTCCGGCTCGTCAACATCGTGAACCATGAGCACTTGTAACTGTTTCTGTTTGCATTTGTGCCCCACTGTATATTTCTCATCGTAGCGGTAGCAGAGTCCCTTCTCACGGCAGACCTGGATTTCCGAGTCGGTGAGACGGTGATAGGGAGGATCGGGCTTGGATGGTGGCGATTTCACAGCAAGTGAGGTTGGGCGAGTAGTCGGCGAGGAGGAAGAAAGCGAGGTATAAGAAGAATGAGGTGTAGGGGAGCTGGAAAATGGTGTCAATTTCTTAGTAGGTAGTGGGGTAGTTTGGCCGCGGCCCATTCTTAATAGCTCATGTTTTCGTTCCACCAATTGGGCCGCCTTAATGATATTATCAAGCCCAGTGGGCTCCATCACAAGCACTTTAGTGAGGATCTCCACCTTAAGCCCATTTAGAAAGGCACTCTCAAAAACCTCATCGGAGACATTAGTCTGGGCAGAGGCCAGCAGCTCAAAACACTCCAAGAATTCCTTCACCGTTGTGGTTCCCCAGAGGGAGAGAAGTTGTTGGCACGAGGAACAATCAAGCTCGAAACGAAAACGAGCCAGGAGCAACGTTTGAAACTCCACCCAACTCCAAATCGGGTGGCGTAGGTGTTCCCACTGGTACCATGCCAAAGCTGGTCCTTCCATGCAAACAGCAACTGTGTCCAAACGCTCGGCATCAGACATGCCATTAATGGAAAAATAGCGATTCGCACACAGCAACCAGCCGTCGGGGTCATCACCGTTGGAAACGAGCAGATTTTGTCGCCGAGGGTGAGAATCAGTGGCGCCGGCCAATTGGACAGTAGACAAACCCGTCAAGCCAGATGCTATCAGAGAAGCCGTCGAAGTGGAGGGTGGGAAGCGGTCCAGTGGGGCAGAAGGAACGCCCGAAATAGACCCAGGAGGAAAACATTGATCGAAACGTTCCATGAGGAGCATCAAATTCTTTTCCAAGGATGAGATCTTCGAGACCTTCGAACGAATAGAGTCAAACTCGTGACATCCAATGCCGCGCTCGACGAGCGGCTGATCGTCCCCCACATCATGACGAGCTTCTGTCTTACTTCGGGTGTTGGCAGTCATCGGTGGAGGGCAGCTCTGATACCAAAATGGTAAGATAGGCACACACACAAGATCAAATAATATGCAGAACAGGGAAAACGATGAACTAGTATTAATGGAATAAAGAAAATAGCTAATACAATAGCCAGGAATTCGAGAACCTAGTTTTCTCCCCTAAATCTATGCTCTATCACAATTCTTCCCCCCTCCCCTTCCCAATGGTCAGAACCATCTTTACATATATCTCTCCCCTTCCTCTAACTAATCATGACATCATCTAGAAATATCTTCTAACAAACCATAACAGAAGGATGACTCAGCATAACCTCCCCAATTACAACCGAGTCCTCATCCTATTGAACCAAAACGACTACCAACTACTTTTGGATTCATTTCTTCCTTCTGGTGTAAGTAAAATGCAATAGTGGTTTATCAGTTTGTTTGGAACAGACTGCCTACTCCCTTACTCAACTATAAGTCTCCATTGGAGGTACTTACTGGAAAAAGCCTGATTATTCTATGTTAAAGGTCTATGGTTATGCATGTTTTCTAAATTTAAGACCTTATAATAGTAATAATCTACAACTCAGATCATTTAAGTGCTCTTTTCTGGGATATAGCCTTAATCATAAAGGCTACAAGTGTCTTGCTCCAAATGGATGAATTTACATCTCTATGGATGCTTTTTTTTTTTTTTAATGTTCATTTCCCATACTTCTCCCTTGAATTCTTTTCTACCTACTGCACTCCAGTGCTACCTTTTGATAATGTTCCATTGATATTTCCACCATTTGTTTCACCTACTCCTACTAATAGTCCAACCTAAATTCTTTCTTCTGAATACAAATCAGATTCTCATCAAATTCCTAGTGTTGCACAAGTTCTTATCACCAATGATATTCCCTCTCAGTCAGCTCAATCTGAGTCTACTCACGCTATGCAAACCAAATCAAAATCTGGTGTCTTTAAGCCCAAGGTGTTTATTGCCATAGCTGAACCAGTTACAGCTCACGAAGCTCTTACTCAATCTTATTGGAAAGCTGCCGTGGAGGATGAGATTCTAGCTCTTGAGAGAAATCACACCTGGACTCTTGCTTCATTGCCAACAGGACGACAACTAATTGGCTGCAAGTGGGTGTTTCGGGTAAAAGAGAATCCGGATGGGTCTGTTCAGAGGTATAAAGCTAGGCTTGTAGCTAAAGGCTTCCATCAACAAGCAGGGTTTGATTTTACAAAAACTTTTAGCCCTGTAATTAAGCCTATTACTGTCAAAATTATGCTGACTTTGGCCTTGACTAAAAGTTGGAAAGTAAGGCAAATTGATGTAAACAATGCTTTTCTGAATAGGGAGTTAAATGAAGAAGTTTATATGGTGCAACCTCCTGGTTTTGAGAGTTCTACTTAGCCTCAGTTTGTATGCAAACTAAACAAAGCTCTCTATAGCTTGAAACAAGCTCCAAGAGCTTGGTTTGCCAAGCTAACTAGTGCATTGTTAGCTTTTGGTTTTTAATCAGCAAAAGCTGATCAATCTCTGTTTTGTATGCACTTTAGTAAGTCATACTACATATTGATAATAGAAAGTGATGGAGAGAAAGTTAATCAACTTGTGACTGATTTGCACAGGAAGTTTGCACTCAAGGATCTAGGGGAGATGAATTATTTCTTGGGAATTTCTGTGAAAAACACTACAAATGGGATGGTGCTTTCACATTCAAAGTATATTAAGGATCTGCTTTGCAAGGAAAAAATGTAGTATGTTAAACCCTTAAACACTCCTATGACAAGTGGTCTGAAACTCTCAGCTTTTGGTAGTAATCCAGTTGAAGATGTTCAGTCGTACGGATCTGTAGTTAGTGCACTTCAATATGTTACAATAACATGGCCTGAGATTGCCTTTTGTGTGAACAAAGTGTGCTGATTTATGCACAATCCTCTTCAAGCTCACTGGATAGCTGTGAAGAGAATTCTAAGGTATCTACAAAGCACAATTGATTATGGTTTACATTTGCAAGCTCAGTCTGATCTTCAATTGGTTGTATTATGTGATGCAGATTGACCCTGATGACAAAAGGTCAACATCAGGTCATTGCATCTTCTTAGGGTCAAATCTAATTGGTTGCCATTCAAAAAAACAACACGCCATCTCAAGATCCAGCACTGAAGCTAAATATAGAATCCTAGCTATTGTAATTGCAGAGTTGACATGGATACAATCCTTCCTGTTAAAGCTGGGGATCAAACTCACTGGTGCACCTATGGTTTGGTGTGATAATCAGAGTACTGTGATGCTGGCTTCTAATCCTATCTTACATGCTAGAACTAAGCATATGGAGCTAAATCTATATTTTGTGCGAGATAAAGCCATTTCAAAGGCAGTAGAAGTGAAACATTTTCCAACTATTGATCAAGTTCCAGATTGTCTATTCTTAGAGACAAACTCAGAGTTATAGATTCTTCAACTCTGAGTTTGAGGGGGGACTGTTGAGAATGTAAATAGCTAATTATGATTACTGTTAGGAGTTAGTCAGAGAGGTTAGTTAGCTTGTTAATCATAGTTAGTTAGAGGGGTTAGTTTGCTTGTTAATAATTGTCAGTTAGCAATTTGTTAAAATTGAACTGATTCCGGTTCAGAGACTTGTATGCAGGCATCTCTGTACTCAACACTTGTCAATTAATCAAGATAATAGATTCTTCCTCAAAAGTCTTTTTACACAATTCTAATAGGTACAAATGGTTCAGGTATATGTTGTGTCCTGTATCAACTAAAATTTGAGAAAATTGGGCAATTGGCGGCATCCTTTTCTTTCTGGGTGAAACTGGACTGAAGCATCTTGTTCATAAGCTGCTTCTCTTTAGGGACGTTTACGAGACTCGGAATCTTCTGGGATTGTCATTTGCTGTGACGATGGTGAATTTCTGATTCGCGCAAAAGGAGGAGATTACTATGCTTTCGTTTTTGATGTAGGATGACATGGTGGAAAAGGATGCCATATTTTCCAAATTTTTGTAAAATTCTTCCATATTCCTAAAAACTCCCCCAGTCTCTTTGGCCCTTCGGTTATCATATTGACTAAGATGATAATACGGATGACAAGTAAACAGGCTTTTTCTAGCAACCGAAAGAAGGGGAAGAAAAAAAACGCAAATAGGTTTTTTAATTTAAAATATTACTTTTAATAGTTTTATTAGTTAGCTACCTGGTTTGCAATTTATAATTAACCAAAATGATTTTTGAGGGACCAATTACAAACATTAACACTTCAACCATTTTTTTAACCAAAAAAAAAAAAAAAACACTTCAACCATTTTTTCTTTTTTCCCCAACCAAAAAAAAAAAAAGGAAGGGTACGGCTTCTCTAGTTCTCTCCAAAAATTTATTCGCAATCACATTACTACAAGGACTCATATTCATTATAAACTACTAATAAACAGTCTCCTACAGGCTGTAAGACTGTAAAATTTAACCATAGCATTACAATCAAACTAGTAATGCCCTTTTGTTTTTTTTTGTTTTTTTTGTTTTTAAATAACTAATATTTCCAGACAAGGTAGAAGCGAATACAACGCATGCGTCTCTCAATTCGGGTTTTCTTTTCAAAAGCACAATAAAGCATAACCTTCATATGATTTCGAGTGGGACATGTTGAGCGACAAATCTTTCCCAACTTTTCCAGGAAGATGCGAGCTGTACTTAGTGCAAGTACTACAACCAATAGACAGACCCTTTTCTTTTTTTCCCAAAAACTAATTTATCGAGAAAAGGAGAAACCCAATACATCGAGTCTCTTAATTCGGGTTTTTTCTTCAAATCACAGGAAGTGATAACCTTCAGATGCCTTAGATTGGGCCATGGTGAGCGACAAATCTTTCTCAACTTTTCCGGAAAGATAAGAGCCTGAGTCCATAATAAATTGAGAAAACAGAATATGTATCAATCTAATAGTTGAGAATAGTCTCCATATTACTATTACTTATATATATGTAGATATATAAGCCTAGCAATAATTATTTGCAAGTAAACTAAATCAACAAAACTCGCGTATAGTATACATACCTCTTCTGAATTAACATGCAGGCTCACAGTAGTCTTCCAAGAGAAAATGAAATTTGAAAGAAACATTATCAGATTAATATACCAGTCTCTGTCATACTTCTGACCTGACGAGTAACCCTCCTCAATTACGATCTGGACATCCAATAAATTATCTGGAGCGTTCATCGATATACCACACATGATATCACCTCTATAATAAAAGGAAATTAAATTTGGTGCTTCAATTGTGACCTCCGGATTTTCTTGTCCACAATCATCTATATCCAGTCTTATACTCTTCAGGTGCTGACCACAAATTCTGATGTGTTTTAATGTAAGTTCAAAGTGTAGATCTGAAGTCAAACTCTCAAGGAGGGGAAGTCCACAAATTAGATCTTCCAATGACTTGCTATTTAATGGACTATCTAGCGAGAGACTTCTAATTGCCTTGCATGCAGAAAGATTGATGTCATTGCTATCGCCATCATATATGAAAGACTGCAGATTTATAGCTACAACTTCAATGGTTTCAAACAAGTCCTCATCTATAATTTCTAAGAACTTGAGTGTCGAACTTGAAATTTGAAGTTTAGGCAAGCAAAAACAATCCTTTAAGCAAAATTTCTCAAGGGCAGGGCAACCCAGCATTAAATTACGTAATGGTTCATCAAACAACTCGACCTGCATTAAGGACAAAGATAACAAAGATGGAAGACTCACTAAACACGGATTGCCCAACCGCAAACCACTCAACTTTAAAACAGTCAATGATCTTGCATTAAGTACAGCTTCAGGTAAGCGGTAGAATCCGACGAAATCTTCTGCCTTTATACTTAGATTCAAGTGCTCAACGTTTCTCAGAACAGCAGAAGTGAACCACTTATCTATGGGAGCGTTGTCTCCATAGTGCTCAATATCCAGCTTAAATCTTGTGATGACCGAATCAGTAATATAGCGCGTGCATATCTGCCGGTGCTTTACACACTCCTCCACAAACTTATAGAATGCTTTCTTCTGCTGACCGCCAAAGACAGGGTAACCCATGTTATCACTATCACAGAAGTGTAAGGCAGGTATTGAGTACCAGACGCGCCTCCAACGCCTTGAGAGGATGCTCATCCGAACAGCATAAAGGGTGGGAACAAAAGAGAGGATGTGATGGATCACAGGATCAGGTAACTTAGAAATTCGATCCACTGCCATAATATTAGGTACGCCATCTTTCTTTCTTCCAAAAGTTCTGTTCACTCTTTTCGTAGCCATGACAGTGAACTCAAGTGAAGGCAGACTGGAGAAATTAGCAATTGAAACAGATCAATTCAAACATAAAAAGCTGAGAACCAAAATCAGTTTGGGATTATTGACATCCTTCCTCACTCTTCAATTGCAAAGACAAAAAGTCTAGTATGTTCCAATTGTTTGGTTCTGTGTATAACAACAATAATAATAATAAATAACAACATCAATCTGGAGGAAAAAAAAAAAAAAAAGAAGAAGAAGAAACCAACATCAATTGAAAAAAAAGTTAAAAATTATAATCACACGCACCAAAAAAATAAATAAATAAAAATAAAAATAACAATAATAATAATAAATAATTAAAAAGCAAAAATTGAAATAACAACAAAGACTAAAAACGGGGCCATGTCTATAAAATAAATACGAAACGGAAGAAACTAATGGAAATAGAATTTGGAGAAGATATTTGATGAAAATGAATAGATACCCATTTCAGATCTATCTAACATTTTACAACCCAAGGAAATAAAAAAAAAAAAAAAAAAAACTGAAACAATTTGTATAATAGAAAACAAGTTTGTACATTCTATTTCAATAACTAATTTAGTAACATGTTTAAACATATAATCTATGGAGGAAGAAGAAAAGAAAAGTAAAGTTGGTACCTTGAATTAGAATTAGAATTAGGAGAGGAACTGGTCAGTGGGTCAGCTTCTCTGCTCGAATTGGAAGATGGGCCTAACACAGCAACGACGGCGACGGAACATGGATATGCTTAGGTGAGAGAGCTATACTGTTGGGGACACAAAAGAAGCCCTAATTCTAAAATGAATGCAACTCAGAACTGGACAGCCGTGAGTGTGTTTATGGGCTCTATGTTGCAACCTGCAGCCAATGGTTTATTCGTTACTATTATTATTATTTATTTATTTTTAGAGAATTGGTGGATGCTTATTTTTTTCAATTGATTTTAGTATTCCATTACTTCTATGGATAGGAAAAAAAATGCAATTTTAATATAGAAAAATGACTACATTGGTCCTTAAATTTTGTCATTTTAGTCCTGGAAAAGTTTTAATTTAGCCTCTCTTTTGTTTTTTGTTTTTTTGTTTTTTTTTTTACATATTTCATATACATAAGTATAGAACAATACCATAAAGAAATTAGAACATGAGTTGTAGCAGTTCGAAAATGATGGACTTAATCAAAGTTAGCTACATTGGACAAAAATCAAGAATGCATATTAAAACTATTAGAAATGTGATAGTTTGTTGAAATCAATACCATAAAAAGGAAAATGTGTCCCATATATGTTTTCTATTAAGAATCAAATAGAAAGAAAAATGTGTCTCATATGCTTCCCAATAGGGGGAGAGCAAATTTCTGCTTAACCGCGCAAACCAAACTAATTATTTAAAGTTGTAACTTGAATAGCTATGAGACAATATTTATGAAGTACTATGTTTTCTGAAAATTGGGTGATCTGCGTCATAATTTGCTTGCTATATCATTTAGATTTTCAATTTTGCAGGCTTATATTTGTTTAAAAGTTAACAAACTTATCAATATATATTAGTTATTTAATTAGGTATTGATTGCATCTGGATTAACCACGGTAGCTTATATATTTTTCACTAGGGGTGTTCATGGCCGGTTTGGACGGTCTAAATCGTCAATCCAGAAACCAATCCGAATGTGCAGTTTGGCCGATTTACCAATCCGTGCGGTTTGAGTTTGTGGATTCAAACCGGCCAAACCGCACCTACATTTTTGCGGCCGGTTTGGGCAGTTTCCGCGGTTTGAAAACTTACAAAATTTGAATTAATATAATATCAACTAAGCTCATATCAAAATCATATTTCATCTAAAATATAAAGTCCAAATATAAAACGAAACCATAACATAGTTAAAAGCTATAACCAAATCGAAAGTCATAGTAAACTTAAATTTTAGTTACAACTTACAACTTAATCAAAATTGAATAGTAAACTTAAAATCTTTAATCTTAAACATATCACAACAACAAGACTTAAAGTCTAAAATATCATAAGAGTCTTAAGTAACATAGTCCTAAATAAGCTAAGAGAAATCATTACTCAATTAGAATGAATAAGCTTAAATTTTAAACTATTAATATACATTTAAAAAAAATACATATACAAACTTATTGGCCGGTTCGGTTTGAATCCGACCGAATTTTTTTAAAACCGAAAACCAAACCGGCCAAGTCGGTTTTTATATTTTCTAATCCGTAACCGGCCATTTAAAAAAAAAAACCGCACGGATTGAGCGGTTTGGATTAGATTGGGCGGTTTCTACGGTTTGGCAGTTTTTTTGAACACCCCTATTTTTCACCCTTTCACCAATTATATATGTGGCCATTCCCAAAAAAGGATTAATTAAGATATATGATACATAAAAAAAGAAAACATTCTTTCAAAAAAAGAAAACATTAATACCAAAAAATAATGAAGGAAAAAAAAAAAGGAAACCCAGATATTACTTGCATGATAACGTAATTTACCTATTATATATAAATATATATATATAAAATAATATTTTTTAATTTTTAAATGTACACTAAAAATAAAAAGGGATGGCTACGGTAGGGACGTCCCTACGTAGGGTCATGCCTTAATTACCGTTGGATGGGAATCTGTGGAAAATAACGAGAATCTGTGGAGAATCTATTTATATACAGATTCCCATCCAATGATGAATAGACAGAGCCCTACGTAGGGGCGCCCCTAAAAAGGATCCTAATTGCTTAAAAAAGAGGATAATTAAGAGAGAATATAATATATTAGCAAGAGATAACTACAAAGACAACGAATTTCAATTTTTTTTAAAAAAAATACTAACGAAAAACCCCAATTTTCTTTCTCGTTCAACTCTGTATCCCTTACACATGTTTAACAATCAAATATGCTAAAATCCCACCGCTTTATTTCATAACCCAATACATATATATTATATTCCGAAAATCCCACCCTACTTCTTCTTCGTCCATATTTTTTACTTTTTTTTAATATTTTTTTTCAATTGAAAATCCCAGTTCTTTGATTCGGAGGAACTAATCTCTTCAAGAGCTGTTCAAAGATCCAAGTTCTAGATCACAAGAAAACTCACGCCCAACAAGATGAAATCATACCTGTGATTTTCCTTCTCTTAGAACCCATGAAATTTTCAAAACCTTGCCAACTTCTTTCTCCCAAACGTGTATTACAGTTATAGAGGAAAATTTTTCTTAATTCCACTCAATACCATTGGAAAAACAGGAGGGAATATGCCACATCGACCTTTAACGGAGCTCTGGTAAATTTAACGTGTCTGGGGATGAACCTGCTAAGTAAATGTAAGTTGGGGGATTTAGATATTAAAAAAACGAGTTCAGGGACGAATATGCCAAAGAGTTTAAAGTTCAAGGACTAATGATACAAATAAGCCTATCTATAACACTAAGGCCATCTCCAACTTATTACGCTAAAATAGTATAAATGTCACATTAAACTGTAATTTCATATCCAACTCATTATACCATTTCTAACACCAAAAAAGAATATAACGTGTATATTCCTTTTCATCTACTTTTTTATATAAAATTTTTCCTAATTCTCTATTATTTAGCTATTTTATAAAATATGTCCACATACAATTTTTTCTTCATGCATTGATCCAATAATATGTTTTATTAGTAATTTCAATTATGTTAAGTTTTTGAGTTTTAACATTGTAATTGGTATTTCGTATTATTTACATATTAATTTTGCTTCACAAAAAATTAATCATGAAATAATAATAATAAAAATATGGGACTCAGAATGAAACTTTTTTATGTTTTGGTACCAAAAAGCAATTACTTTTTGTTAAAAAAATTAGGTGGTTGGGGTTAATTATTTAATAACTAAATGCTGGAAGGGGCTTTTTTGCAAATTAAAAAAAAAAGAAAAAAAGAACCAAAAGAAAGCCAAAATAGCGTGTGAATAGTGCCACGCCACAGTTTGGCGTTGGGTTGGAGGATATGCAGCGCCATTTAGGGCCTCCTCCATGCAAAATGGGGTGCGTTGGAGAGGCCCTAACCGAACAGAGCTTTTTAAAATAACTTGAAATTTTTGGGGGATTTATGCAACTTTGTACATTATAAAGACAAAATGAGACAAAGGGGAAAAATGAAAACAGAACTTTGTTATAATCCATTTCATTTGCGAAAAGGTCGGATTTTCCTAAAACAATCTAGCAAATTGGACCAGTTATAGTGATCGACTATATTAGTTATGTGGGTTAGACTCAAATAATTAGTTGGGGCTTATAGCAAAATGATCAAAGTTTAGGACCATTTTAAGTAATATTCGTTTTTTAAATGCTTTAGCAAATTGGTCGATGCATTAATGACTTTACCAAATATAAAATATAATGTATTCAAAACAAAAACTCGTATACTCAGTATATATATTAAAGATAGTATATAAGTAGATATACCAAATATAAAAATATACACTCAGATATTTAGCTGTAAAAAGAGAAAAACAAATTTTTATTAAAAGGAAGTATTGTAAAAAAAATGGCACTCTAATCTCTGTAATATTAGTTTCTTTAGGATTTCTTAATGGAAATAAAATTTAAATTTGTCTTTCTTTTTTCTTCATTTAGGCTACCATTCATTTTGTTTTAATTTATTTAGCCAAAACAAGTACTTAGAATATAAGGAGTAGAATTAAATAAAACTAAATAAAGTTTCTACAAATTTCAAAATCCAAATTTCGACAGTAATTTAATGTCTTAATGTCCATGCTAAAAAGCTTATTTAATCTTGAGATTTTAATTTAATGTTTGTTGAAATAGATTGAATTTTGGGTGTTTGTACAAGAATTAAAGTCATTTATTCGTACTTTAAATGAAAAAGTATAAAAATACTCCCTGGATTCAGGTGAAATTTTAGATTCATCCTAGGGTGTTAGTACTTATAGAGGGTATATTTTTATTTTAACTAGTAATTTCGACCAATTATGTTACTAAAGAAAATTTGTAATTTGGATGGTAATTTCTCAAAATAAGGTTCTTTTGGCAAACAATATAAATCCGAAGGTGGTTTATGTAATTTTCTCTACTGTTTTCACATATTTATGATTCGATTAGTATTTGAATATTGTATGGTCACTGATTGCAATTAGGTTCATTAATATAATAACCAAATATATCTTTTTCTTCCCCCCTCCCTCTTATTAACGTTCATATCTTTAAATGGAGGCTCTTATCTTCCCGGAAAATGAGAGAAGTAGCATCGTGAAGGTTTGGACATCTCGTAATCTCGTATGTCGAAGAGAGAATCAGACTTGCGCGATGCCTATTGCCTTGCATTCGATTTCAACTTCTTTGGAGACATTATATGTAGAATAATGGGAAAAATAGGGGATGGCTACGGTAGGAGCGTCCCTACGTAGGGTCATGCCTTAATTATCGTTGGATGGGAATCTGTGAGGAATAACGAGAATCTGTGGAGAATCTATTTATATACAGATTCTCATCCAACGGTGAATAGACAGGGCCCTACGTAAGGGCGCCTAGACGCGCCCCGAAAAATATGTTGTAGTCAAGCATGTTTGTTGTTTGGTTTGTACTCTAGTATTAAGTGAAATTTAATGCATATATGGAAAAATCTTGATACCGCAATTTTTTCCTCGGGAACATTTATTTTCTTTCCTTTTATTTGTGAATGACGAGGATACTAGACACTACCGAAAAAAAAAAAAAAAGACATTCATTGACAACTTGTAGGTCAATAATTTTTAATTTGTTCTAAGAGGCATACATTTAGCCACAAGAACTCACTAATTTAAGTCTATCCATTCTTATTAGAAGGGGTTTTTTTTTTTTTTTTTCCCATTACTTTTAATTGGGCACAATCATTCACCCAGTTTGAGGAAAATTTGAAACGACGCTTGTAGGCTTGTACATTGCCAATTTCATCTTTCCATAATGGAAACAAATTATAATTACTATACCGACACATACGGCATTTTTAAGAGAAGTAAAAGAGTTTCTGACCTGTGTTCTGCAGAAGTGTTTCACCTTCTGTTCCTTCCATATTTAATTTAAAGTAAAGACGAAAAAAATTGAACACACCCCATTGTCAAGATAAGACAATAAGAACAACCACAAATCCCAAAGTCCCATCTATATGAGGATATGTGATTCTCCCTTTTATTTAATTATTTTTTTCACACGATCCAAATTTTGTAAATAATTGAGTAGTACCTTTTCTGAGTAAACATGGAGGCCTACATTGTTGAAGCAACGGAGATTTATTACCAAAAATATATATATATATATATCAGATGGATGTACCATTGATGTCATAGTATGTAGAGTAATGATCTTGAAGACAAACAAATTTGACATTCCCTTCTAGCCGATTCAATGAGCTCGAGGATGATATGCTCAGGTATGTAGTAAGACAACCTACACAACAAAAGAAAACCAGATTTCGAGTCTTATTGTGGCTTCCACCACATAACCGTACCCAGAAAGAACAATATCTAGATATTTAAGGCTCTTACCCCACATTTTCATTTGTTTCAACTAATTAGAACACTTGTTTAAAGTCAAACTCTCAAGAAGGGTAAGAAAACATTAGATACTCCAAGGCTGCAAACTGCAGTGATGGCGGAATAAATAAATCCAGGGCCTCTCCAGCATTCTCACGTCGCTGGGATTATGGCCGGATCTCCCTCAAATGATACCCCAGCTGATCAGAATAATCCAATCTAGTGAAACCAACCCGATAGTGATCTCTGACTCCATCTGAAAGGTAAATCTCACTCACAGCTCAACCGAAGTCTGTGATCTGTCCATTGGACCTTCAGCCCACACTCATCGGCATCGAAGCGGCTCCAATTTCCAACAACACTTGTCATACACAGGGCTCTTAACCTTGCTCTGAATGCCACTTGATGCAGCAACGGAATCGATAAAGAAAAGGAGTGGCAACTACGAGCCACACCATAGAGAAAGTTTCATTAACAAGCTGAGGTCTGCAAAATAGTGCAATCTCACATCTAAACTTTCCTCCCTTCCCCTTAGTACATAAGAACGAAAACAACCCTAGACCATAGAATCAAAATGAGATACTAACGATGCGTGAAAGGACAAGCAGATTAAAAGCAATTAAAGAAATGAAACAAATGCGTACATAACAGGGGAATAAAGAAACACCAACACTAAAAGGAAAAAGGACGTGTTACAGGACCCCTGCATCAGTTTTTCAAATGCTTCTAGAATCCCAATTGCAGACACTGACAAAATAACCACAGGTATCTCAAAAAAAAAAAAAAAACACAATAATATAAAGCTTCTCTCCAAAGATATGTGATTACAGTACTACAACGACTCAAATTAAAGATTGCTGCTTAGCAACAATTAATCCCCTACAAAAGTTTGAGCTATAATCCTTTTGTTAAATCCAAAGATAGTACTACAAACAAACTAGAAATACCCTTTCGTTTCTTCTTGAATAATTAATGTTTCCAGAGAAGGTGAAACCCAATACAACGCATCTCTCAATTCTTGTTTTTTCTTCAAAGCACAAAAGATCTTAACCTTCAGATACTTTAGATTGGGCCATGGTGAACGACAAATCTTTCTCAAGTTCTCCGGAAAGATAAGAGCCTATCCATTACAAATTAAGAAAATATAATATGTATCAATATAAGTGAGAATTATACTTGTACAATTAAACTATAAAAGCCTAGAAATAACCATTTATAAGGCTAGCAATAATCAACAATACAAATTAGTAGAGCATGTAGAGTATACGTACCTCCTCCGAATGTACATGCAGGCTTACGGTATTCCAACAGAAATTGATATTTGAAAGAAACATTATCAGATTAATATACCAAATAGTGTCAAACTTATCATGTGCAAGGTACTTAATTATGATGTGGCCATTCAACATATTATCATGCATATTCATTGATATGACAAACTTAGTATCACCTTTATAGCATAAGGAAACTAGATTTGGTGCTTCAATTGTGACCTCCACTTCTTCTTGATTATAAATTTTTTCCATTCTTATGCTCTTCAGGTGCTGACCACAAATTCTGAAATGTTTCGACTTAGAGTACAGGCTTATTGTAAAAGACTCAAGAAGGGGAAGTCCACAAATTATATCTTCCAATTTCTGCTTATCCAGCAAACAATGCAACAGTGAAAGATTTCTAATTGCCTTGCATGCAGAAAGATTGACATTCTCACAATTGCCATCATATATGAAAGACTGCAGGTTTCTAGTTTCAATTTCTATCATTTCAGAAGTTTCCTCACCTAGAATTCCCACAAACTTTAGTGTTGAACTTGAAATTCGAGGATTATGCATGCCAGAACATTCCCTTAAGAGAAAATTCTCAAGGGCAGGGCATCCCAACAATAAATTATGTAATGCTTCATCATGCAACTCAAGGTCCGTTAAGGTTAAGGATATCAAAGATGGTAGACTTACTGAACATGAGCCATCAAATGTCAAATTATCCAACTTCAAAACAGTCAGTGATCTTGCATTAAGTACTGATTCAGGTAAGCAGTAGTATACGAAATTATCAAAATCTTCTGGCCTTATACAAAGATCCAATTCCTCAACGTTTCCCCGAACAACAAAATTCAACCAGTTATCTAGGACAGCACTGTCCCTATAGTACTCAGTGTGAAGCTTAATCCTAGTGATGACTGAATCAGCAATATAGCGCATGCTTCTCCAGCGGTGTTTTAAACACTTATCCACAAACTTGTAGAACGCTTTATGCGGCTGATGGTGAAAGCAAAAGCGGTCGATCTGATCAATATCACAGAAGTCTAAGGTGGGGACCGAGTACCAGATGTGCCTCCAACGCCTTGACAAGATGCTCATCCGAACAACATCAATGGTGGGAACAAAAGAGAGGATGTGATGAATCAAAGGATCAGGTAGCTTAGAAATTCGATCCACCGCCATACTACTATATGGGACCTCATCTTTCTTCGTTCCAAAATATATTTTCACTCTTTTTGTGTCCATGACAATATTGAAATAAAGTGAAGTGAGATTAGAGAAATTAGCAATTGGAACAGATCAAACATATGCAAAGAACCCAAAAGCAGTTTGCATTAGTTTACTGACATCTAGACTTTGCAATTGCAATGACAAGGTCCCATCTTATTTCTATTAAGGGAAGCGTCGACTCTCGTCCATTTGTTAGCTCTGTGTATTCTTGGAATTCTTAAAGCCATTTGTACATCTTCGTATACGAAAAGGTAATCTGAAAAGTAGATGAAAATCATAACAATGAAATTTATTCCACTAGGACCACGCAAGAATACTGGGAAAGAGCTAGACTACGAGATCAATAACAATTACACAGGAAAAAACCAAAAACGGGGCAAATGAATGTAGTAACACCAGATTCTACTAGTGTAAAGAGAGTTCGGAGAACATATTAAATGAAAATGAATTCCACAACAGATACCCATTTCAGATTTAACATTTTACAACAACAAAATAAATATATTTTCAATTGTGATACAAAACAAGTTTGTACAGTTTTTTTTTTCGATTACTAATTTTTATAATCTGCTTGAACCTCTTACAATGTGACTTCTAGAACATAGTACCTTCGTTTAAGAGAGACACAGCGACGCAGCTGGGTGCGACGGAACAAGTCCGGGGTGGCTGGTCACGACGGCTGCTGCTCGTTCATGGAGGCAGAGACAGCTTTTGGTGGAAGAGATGCACATAGAGACCAGGTGAGAGGAGGGGACTCCCTTGTTTGAGTCTCTTGTGGACCGGACAAAATAATCCAGCTTCCAAACTATTATCTTAAGGGTTTCTAACATTTTTACAACTACAAAAATATGGAATTCATGCTTTTTTTCAATTTTCGTCGGATTTTTATTAGAAAAATATTATTTTTTAAAAAATATTTAGAAATATATTATTTTTAAAATAATTACTGATTATTAATTATTAATTATATACCAATTATAACTACTGTTGATTACTAATTACCAAAAATTAATTATTATTTTAAAAAATAGTATTTTTCTAAATATTTTTTAAAAAATAATATTTTTTCTAATAAAAACTGTACTACACTTTAAAAAAACAAAAAACATCGTATTTTTCAAATTTTTTTCAGAAACACTATATAATATCTAATTTCCCCTTATCTTAATACGGGATTAAATAGTCTCACTTATAAGTGACTTGGATTTATTTAGTCCTAATAAAGATTATTGCTTTTTTTTTAATTTTGTGAAAATTGTATTTTTGGATAAAATATTTGTTTATCTTTTGTCTTTTCTTGAAAAAACGCATATCCCATTTTAAAAATTTATAGATAACTGTTTAAAATAAACTTAAACATATAATAATTATTAAAAATAAAATAAAAAATTTATTTAATTATTGTTTAATTTTCTCTCTCTAATTTATGAAATATTTATCTTCATATTTCATTAAAAAATATTATAAAAACTACATTAATATAATTTTTATCATGTATTTATGCTCTAGTCATGTATTACACCAAATACATTACATTACTAAATAGTTCAATTTAGTCAAATCCAGTCTAATCCAATTCTAATTACTAGTCCAGTCCAATCTACTTACTTTGCTGTCGTTTTCTTCCTTGTAGGCTTACTATTCATTTTCCTTTTAGATGCACATTTTTTTTTAATAAACTTTTTACATACTCATCATATTGGTCAAAACAAGTACTTAGCATATTATTATATATACTAAAGTTGTGCGAAATATTATTGTACAAATAATAGTAACTTGATCTGATTTTTTATGACTTTTTTTTTTTGCTTTTTTTTTTGGGGATTTTTTTTTTTTTTTTTGCTTTTAATTGTATGCTTTTACAGTTTTGTCTTTGGAGTGTTGTGAGGAATGTTGTTGGGTGAGGGTTTTCTGGTAATTTTGCATGAGTACACCCTACTTTTTTCGTTTTTAAATCCTTATATATTGCATGTTTATTTGTTATTATTTTCAACATTAAGAAAATGATAGACTCAAACATCATAAGTCGATTAATCGTTGCTGAGCTTATTCTAATATAATTTTGTTTGAATATTTTAGTTCACCTTAATAGTACTCATTTTTAGGTTTGATATAATTTCTTATTTCATTTTTTCTTAGTTTTTTTGAGTCTATGATTGATATCATAAATTTAAAAATTAGAAGGCAGTACAAGTGAAAATCAAAACTCTAGAGTTATAATATCCAGTTACTGTAAAACACACTGAAGCATATTCTAAATCATCACGCACTTTGCACGTACCATTCTCTTACTTTTTTTTTTTTTTTGAACCTTACCATTCTCTTACTAGTATATATATATATAAAGGAAATATGATTGTGGATCATACTCAAGTCAAATTTATGTTTAAAATACTAACTATTATTTATTAAAAAATTTATGTTCCATCCAGGGGATGAGGGAAGCGGAGCTGCCTCACTCAATTATTTTTCCTTTTTAAGTTTAGGGGCTATATTTACACATCTTACTAATATTAAGGCACCCTATTAATTAATAATATGATAAAAAAGACAATTGTTTAAATTCAAGTACACCCAATCTCCTTCAACCATCTTTCTCTTATCTCCATATTTATTGATCAATTTTTAATTTATCTACTTCACTTTTTTGTCTTCAAGAAAATTAAAATAGTATATTAAAAGTTCTTGAAAATATTGAGCTATCATTTTTTTAATTATTTTGAATTTTATGGATTCATGGTCAATGATAGTTTGTTCCATCGTTTTTTTTAATTTTTTTTTCCAGTTTTCATCATGAGTTGATGTCTTTTAGGTATATTATAGTTCTAGAACTTGATTTGACATTAAGATTGATATGGTCGATGTCTCTTAAATATCATTATTTAGTTTCATTAAAAAAAATCAAAAGAAGAAATAATGGAAGACGAATTCAAAATGGGAGGGAGATAATTTTAAAGAGAAAAAAATAAAACGTCAAGATGAGGAGGGAAAAAATGTGTGAGAGAAGGGTTCTTAGATACTAGAGATAAATGGGAAAAAGAGAGGAATGGAATGATCTTACAAATGCAAGACTAGAAGAGGGATGTACCAATAGTTGAAAAGTTCGTCCAATTTAGTCTTTTATTGTTAGGAGAGGACCTATTATACCAGTTTGAAGTGTAAATATAGCCCCAATTAATTTTATGGGGAATTCACATCTAATAAGTCTACTAAGCCTTTGTGATAAAAACCGAAACTCTCATTAATGTTACAAATTAATCCTCATTGTCATATCACACATGTAAAATTACTTGAATATCATATTTCTCTAACAAACTTCAAACTACTTTAGCCATCACTGTCGATTCTAATCCCGGCCTAGCTCGACAATGGCGCCTCCACTCGACTACGATCGAAAAATTTCGACTATGGTCGAACTTGTTCAGCCGTTTTTCCCAATTGTTCCAATCGTTTTTCGACTGGTGGCCATAAAATCTCGATTGGCATTTGATCGCAGTCGAATAATTTCGACCCCAGTCGAACATGGTCGACCGCCTTCCTGGTACCATCTCCATTACTTTTGACTTTTTTCAACTTGGTAGAAAAATTTATGATTGGGGTCGAGTTAAAAGTAATTTTAGAACTATGAAATATTCATTAAATGATATGGCAATAAAAGTTCTACTTTTATAAATGGCTTATAGGTTATCTTTCTTTTTATCACATATATTAAAAGAGGGTCAAAATTGATAATCCCCCTAATTTTATATATGAAATAATTTTTCATTCTATTTTGCTCCTCATTAAAATATTTTTTCACAATTATGTCCTCACTATTAAGTTACATTTATTCTACCCAAAATTTACTTGTTCAATTTTCACACGTAATCTAAATTTTCTTTTCGGCATGGGAATAGAAAAATAAAGATAGTTCCTTCATGAAGATAAGAAATTCAAGAAAAGAAAATTAGATTTTTAGAGAAATTTTTCATAATGTATTCTACAATGTATATTATTTTTCATTTCGTTCAATACTATTATATAATTTTAGTTTTATTGCATTTTGAAAATTGTCTTATACCCATCGCAATTAAGTTCTGGCTTCACCAATGTTCCATCGTAATAATTAATACGACCTAGAAAAAAAAAACTCAATTACAAATTAAATGTTGTTGCAAACTGATGCCTAAACTAGCCATGTTTGGTGTCTCTAAAATTTTATTATTTCCTGTTTTACACTACTTTTAGTGTTATATTTTTATATTATGTTTCGCTAATTCTTTTTTGGTTATTTAACATAAAAATTCCTTGAAGTCCAAATAAGTTTTAAAATTAATCTTCAATTCATTTTTTGGTGCAAAACTCTCTGATGTTGGATGATTTGGGTCTTGTCACACCTACTTCTAATCGAAGCCTCATGTAGTGTGAAATCAAAGGATGTAATTAGTATTTCAGATGTTATACTCATTTTTTCACCAATTTGACTTTTATTTTTCATATAGAACAATGTTATAGGGCACCACGGGTGTCCATAACTTTCTTATAAGTTTCATATAGTTTCTAAATTATGGAAAAAAAAGAAGAAGAGAAATTCTAGATGAAACCATTTGAAACACCATTTATGCTATTTAATTTCGCATCATGTAAATTTTCATTATGAGTAAGTGTGACACAACTAATATTCTTAAACATCTAGGACTTTGCTCTAAAAAAAAAAAAGAAAAAAGGAGTTGGGGACTAGTTCTGATGTTACCTAAACATTGTAGTTAAGTATTAACCAAAGGATAAATAAACTATTTTTCTAAAAACAGTTAAATCATTTGCTCAATCACAATTCTTCTAAATATATCTTATGAAAGTGTCCCAATTACGAAAAGCAAGATCTTAAACCAAACCAAGGAACACATTTGTGAAATTTTCTTGCTAGCTCAAAAGAAAGAAATCCAAAAGACTCGAGTAAAATTTTTTTCGTGACACCTGGCACTCTGGCAGTTAGACGAAGAGACGGCTTTCAGGCTTGGGCCCAATTAATAAACTCGCGACAGCAACCGTTGATGAAAATGGGGGAAGCATCCAACGGTTAGTTTCAAAACAGACGCTAAACACGCGACAGAGGTGGAATATTTGTATCAGTAAATGAAAGACGTTTTGGGGTTCGTACATGATTTGGCGCGCTCCATTAACATGACTTGCCATTTCCCACCCAAATACTCATGATCTACGACTTGCAGTCAGACAGACACTCCCATTTCCGGAAAATATCATTTTTAATATATATATATATAGATATAGCGACTAGGCCTCAGGTATTTTCTAGGCTTGTAGCCACTTTCCCTCATTTTCCTGGGTAACAAACACACGGCTTTAGGCCCCCGCACTAAATATTGTTCTATCTCTTTCTAACCGATATCAATTGTAGATCATCTAATTTCAAAATTTCAAAGCCTCTCCTCTCCATACAAGTACGTACCTACCCTATGTTTTTTTGTTTTTAATTTTTTATTAATATCCTATGTTTATTTTGATCGTCTATAATTTATTTATTTATTTTGAAGAATAAATCATAGTTGAAAGTAAGAAACGGTCCAAGTTTTATCTTATTTGTTAATTTTCATTTGGATACATTTACTTCACACCACCCCCAACCCAAACCCTCACCTTTTTTTTTTTTTTTTTTTTTTTTTTTTTTTAATGATGATGAACGAGCAATTAGTCTATTACGAATACTAAATATGAAGCTGTATAAATTTCTACTTCAAAAAAAAAAATAATAATAATAAAGAAATTGGTCAGAAAAATTTGTTATGCAAACTTCTGGGTGTATAACGTTTGCCACTTTGGTTCTTTCAAGACAAAAAAAGTAGAAAAGAAAAAAAAATTGCTATTAATTGTTGAACAAAAGAAGAAACACCGCCTTGAAAGTTTTTAGTCGGAACCGACCTTTTACCAATTAGCATTAAAAAAAAAAAGCCTATTGGCAGAATTAAGCATAAAAGAAAAAGATGTTTAATATACCAATTAGTGCTTTTATTTTATCCATGTTGTTTTAAAGTTTTAGTACTAGAAACCCGTTTCCCATTTCATTCAAATTTTCGTTTCTTTCCCTTCTTTTATTTTTTAATTTTTTTTTATATTCCTTGGCATGGAAGTAAGTATTTTGGTTTGAGATTTTATATTTATTTTTTAATTTTATTTTGCTCATTAGCTAGTGTTAGATGCTTCAAATTACTGGAATTTTTGACAAAGATCTTTTTTTTTTTTTTTTTTTTTTTTTTTGTTTTTGTTTTTTTGTTTTTTTTTTTAACCTGGGAAAACAGAATGGGTGCAGGGAGGAAGACTCACACTATCTGGTTGACAGAAAAATCTGTAACTCAGGCTCAAGGGACGTCGAACTTTGGCTCGACTGCTAGAAATCTGAGGAAGAATGAACTTGGGGGAGTCATATTTGGTTGCAAGCATAGCACAATGAAAGAATGCTTTTCTAAACAGTTGTTTGGTGAGTTAAATTTGTCATCTTGTTACATTCTTGATTATATGTATAAATATATATGTATGGATGCGTATATGTTTACATATTTATTGACTCAAATTCAATTAAATTTCTTGAACAGGATTACCAGCTCCCCATTTCTCATATGTGAGGAACATTAATCCCGGTTTACCCCTATTCCTATTCAACTATAGTGATAGGAAGCTTCACGGCATTTTTGAGGCTACAAGTGCTGGAAGTATGAATATCAATGCATTCGGTTGGACACAAGATGAATCAGACGATCCCTATACGCCCTATCCTGCTCAAGTATAACATCAGCCTAAAATCTGTGCCATATACTTTTCTTTTTGGTTATATAGTTTTCTTTTTGGTTTTTGTATTTTGATCACTTTTCTCTTGAGTCAATTTAACTGAAAAGTTTGTGTGTTTTTGTTTTTCTTTTCTGAAGGTGAAGATGAAAACACGGATGCAGTGCCAGCCCCTGGTGGAAGACCAGTTCGGACCAATAATTACTGAAAACTACTATGAGTCCAAACTTTTTTGGTTTGAACTTGACCGGTCACAAACAGAGAAACTAATCTCTTTGTTTTCATCTTCTCGGACAACTGCGAGTAATGCTATCTCAACAAACATGGAGAAGAGGAGCTCTCTGTTCAATGCCTCATCTTCTATGTCTCATACGAGGCAGGGAGGGGAAGTTGGTATTGGATCAAATTCTTTCAATGTTGCTAATCCTGATCAGGCTAATACAGAATCAGAATCTTCTTTAGTTGAAGAAAACCAGATGTCGGAAACCATACCTGATGATGGGGAAGCAGAAAATGATGGACATGAAGGTGGAGCCTTGAAACAAAACTGTGGGCTCTCTTACTCTGAAGTCCTGAGAAATGTAGGTGCTTCTGCTGCTAATTCAAGTCAGTCCAATATGGGCCTTCGTCGTGGTACAAATTTGGGGGGGAAAAAGAGGTCATTTGAAGTTCGGAACAAAAAAGAATCAACTGATCGTCGCCACGAGACACCAAATATTGGATGGGCTTTCCCTTCTGTTTTGAGAAATACTGGTGCTGCTGTCCGTTCGGATAATTTTGTCATTGAAAGTGGGAGTAGGGTTCATCAAGGCTCAGGTGGACAAAGGCGGAGTTTGGAAGCTATAGATCATAAGAAATCAGCTCAAACTTTAAAAACTGATGTAGGAGACCCAAGACTTAGTGGTGATTATTCTTACTCTTCTGTTGCACGAACAGTGGGAACTTCCCATCCGCAGAAAAATTGGAATAATTTCTTTAAAGATTCAACTGCTGGTGATGCTGGAAAGGAAGTTAAAGATATCAGGTTACCAGTCCCACGCTCAACAAACCTTTCTAGTTCAGATGAATCTAATTTGGAATTGGAATTGCCTCGTTTTGGAACTTGTTTGGGCAACAAAGGAAAATGTAGAGAAGCTGTATCTGACGATTCAGAAAATAATCAGGACCACATGGACCTGAGACTGATTAATGAAGTCCTGAATTCTCCTACTGATAAAGAAGCACCCACCTCTTTTAGTCAGTTTGCTCCAGATGAGACTATACCAACTTGTCTTTCAAAAAACGAAGGTATAGAATGTACAACAGCAGCTTCAGTTGTATCTTTTTATCTGAGAATTTTAAATACAGAGTTGAGCTTTTCAGGTTTTGCGCCTCATTTGGACTATGGAAGCCACCCTCTAGAATTTTATAGAAACGAGGATGCACAAGGAATGATTGATGAGGCACACATAGAAACAGCAAACATCAGGGAAATGAAGTCTTCTAACATGAACTCTATCATGGCGATGGTAATTAAGTCTGTCTTTCATATTGAAGCTTTGAATTTTAAACTAGTTCTCACTTTTTAACTTTATTGTACTTATGACATTCTACTAAAGTTACTAGCTGAAGTCAAAGAGCTGAGTTCATCTCATGAAAAACAAGATCGCAAAATCAATCTTTTGGAGCATGATCTGGTATGGTTCTTATTGCAAGCTTCTTTCTATATGCAACTGTTCCTATTGTATTTTTCTTGTGCTGAGTTAAGTTAGCAATTATTAGCTCTATATCAAGCTTCTTGCATCATTTGATTGCTTCCATAGTCCATAGGCAACTTGCTCTTGTTTTTATTCCTCTATTGCACTCCTGAAAGACTTTGACCTATATCTATATATAGAAACAAAATTTCTACTAGTTTCTTAATTTTGATAGTCATGAACAGAATAGGGTATTCACAGTTTGGCATGCGCTTTTTCTTTGAACTTTCTGGTTTACAGTAACTGAAATAATTAAATGAACTGCACAGGTTAAATCAAGGTTAGAAATTCAAGTCTTAAAAGATAGGCTCAATGCATTGGAATGTCAGCCAATTAAAAGAAGTGGGAACATTGAACAACAAGATTCTGAGTCCACAAATGATACTGATCCAAGGCTTGAGGAGTCGGTGCTTTTAGTAGGAGGATTTGATGGTTCTTCATGGTTATCAGCTATTGATTTTTATCATCCTTCTCTAGATCATATGGAATCCTGTAGTTCCATGCGTTTTGTACGTTCGTATGCCTCTGTTGCAAACTTAAATGGTGAAGTCTATGTTTTTGGTGGAGTATATGACAATGTGTGGTATGATGAAGGTATTAGTACTGACCTTTTCTTTTGGTTTACGTTTTCTGCGGCTTCTTATGAATTCAAAATACTTAGAAGTATTTTCTTCCTATGATATGAAGTTGAATCATATAACCCGGTGTCAAATCAATGGACTAGCTGTCCTTCATTGAATCAAAAGAAGGGAAACTTAGCCGGAGTTTCTTTCGATGACAAAATTTATGCAATTGGTGGTGGAAACGGAGCTGAATGTTTCTCTGCAGTGGAAATATTTGATGTGAACAATGAAAGGTGGATCCCCACTCGATCAATGCTGCACAAGGTAAATTTACTTTGGCTATGCTGGTTTAATGCCTCTGTGTTTCTTCGCATAATAAGTGGCATGAGAAGAAAAGAACACAAGTAATGACGTATTGATGGAGACTTTTTACTGAGGACTGCAATTGCTAGTCCACATCTTGACAGATTTTATTTTTTTGAAAAAAATAAATCCAATCGATTTGACAATTCCGAACTACTTACACATTTAAAGGAAGATACTCATTTCTAGAAAGAAATTACATATGTTGTTTAGAAATAGGTACTATTAGGTTTTCATAGGTTTTCACTTCACTCTGTGCAACCTGTACATTATTTAGCTGTTTTCTTGATGAGAAGAGAGTCCTTGGACAAGACGCCAGTGCCTGCTTCATAAAGATGGTACATATATAACAATTAATCCAAGGTTACTTAGGAATCCATTTAACTATCATACTTTTTTCTTTTTTCCCCCTTTATCAGAGATTTGCCCCAGCTGCTGCAGAAATCAATGGCACCATCTATGTTGTTGGAGGATATGATGGGAAGAACTATCTAAAGTAAGTACGGCACCATTTAGTTTGTATCTCTTCTTCTGGTTGATTGTTTTTTTCCCTTGAATTACTGGTATTGATTTGTTATGTGGTTGAATAGGTTTTAGCTAACACCATGTAGATTTCACCATGATGGTATCATTTGATAGTAGGCCAATTAATAAATTAGTGGGTATGTACATTTATCCATGGCATATTTACATTAAAATGTTAAATATGAAGGTATGAACCATTTTCTTATAGCACTTATCTGCTGTCAACCTTCTGTTTTTTCAACTTCCATCATAAAATCATGCATTTAGGCGACTGCCCCCATTCTTTTATCTTTTGCACATAGGACGGAAAATTATATTTGTATTATTAATGATCTTGGCAATTTGTTTTTCACTGTTTTGGATTTGATCCTGATTATCTTACTAAGAGATCTCTCCCCTACCCACTCAGATCAGTGGAGAGATTTGATCCTCGAGAATGTTCGTGGACAAGACTTGAAAGCATGTCAACCAAGAGAGGTTGTCATTCTCTGTCTGTTCTAAATGAAAAACTGTGAGTTGATGATCTACTTTCATCTTAAGATTTTAGCAATTAGCTTCCTGCCAAACACTATAAAATCAGGATTCAAAAGTATATATGGTTTTCATGATTGTCTAACTATGCAAAATTAAAAAAAAAAAAAAAGGAAAATTTGATTAAAAAAAGAGAATGTAATCTGAATTCAAAAAAGTTTATCATGTTCAGAACTTTCTCTTAGGAGCTGAGAAACCCTTTACAGATTTGCAGTGGGCGGTTATGATGGTCAGAAAATTGTCTCTACTGTTGAGATATTTGACCCTCGTTGTGGTTCATGGATGATGGAGGACTCAATGAACAACTGTCGGGGTTATTCAGCTGCTGTTGTGATTGGAGATACAATTTATGTCATTGGGGGCTTGAATGACAACAACGAAATCTTGGACAATGTACACCAATATTTCCATCTCACAATCAAATATTTGATGCATAGTTCTATGACTTCTTGAGTTCTTTAGCAAGTTCTGATGACATAGCGAAAAACATGATTTTGCAGGTGGAATGCTACAAGGAAGGTCTTGGATGGCAATTGACCAATCTGAAAGCCATAGGGAAAAGGTGCTTTTTCTCTGCCATTGTCTTGTAGGATCAAAGATCGAAGGCAAGTTTTGTCTACCATAAGTAGATTCATC
>JXTC01000293.1:333607-355363 GCA_002914845.1 Trema orientale
GAAAAAAAAAAAAAAAAGGGTTTGTATCCAGCTATGCTAAAAGAAAATGGATGAAAAAAAAAAGGTCGTAGTATTGGGTCTAATGTCCTCTATAGAAAACACCTCTAATCGTATTGGGAAGTATAGTCATTTAGTTTTGAGTCTAGTAAAGGCAATTAGATTGTTAGTCTTCAAAAAATTTTATTTACGAAACTTCCTTTTCTCCCAGACCATCGCTCCTCCTCCACCTCCCCCCACCCCCCAATCATGCATATTTGAAGTTGGGAAAGGTACATATGCTGATTAAAAGTTGGGTTTTTCATATTTAAAAAGTTTAACAAAATAAAAGTAGAATGCTGGCACCTGTAAGACCGGATATGCAATTTTTTGAGTTGGAAATCACGAAAGCAAGATGATGATCAATTAACTCAACTGGACCTGTGGAGCTTGACTTGACGAGCAAATCAAGCAGGCGAAAGGCACTTCTCGATCGACGGATTATGGATTCTGCAAAAGAGGTCGTTTTGGGAAAGGTCATTTGGTAAAATTTCTTTGGAAAGTATTGATACTATGTCTTGTTAATCAATTTAAAATATTTAACTGAGTGAAACTTCTATGGAACTGAACTGAATGTGTAAGCATCAAATTTACACTCTTTGGTGGAAATTTTCTCTATGAAGCTTCCATTTTGGTCAAAAGCTCAGCTTCAGTGGAAGATGTGGCTGCTCCTCTTCCTCTTTGGCGTATGACAATGGCAGTTTTTGGGCATTTGTATTTTTTTTTCCCAGGTTTTACCCTTATTAAGACGCCCATGTGCTGGGCACATGATAATTAACAGCTAAAGTGGATAGAAAAGGGACACACATGAGACAAAAATGTAATATTAGGAGTTAAAAGGCTACAAAAAAAAAAAAAAAGAAAAAGAATGAAGACCTAATTAATACATAGGGGAAAGTTAGGGACTTTAGGTAATATAAACCCTTTTTTTTTGGGCTATTCACGAAATTCTAGGCCCAAGATACCAAAAATTGAAAAATTTCGGATAGACTGATTTTTGTGAAAGTTACACCTAATACTCATTTTTTAAAACTTATTTCAAAAATACCTGTTTTTTAAAATTTATTTCAAAAATACCCGTTTTTAAAACTTCTTCCAAAAATGCCTATTTTTATGGTCCACATTTCATATGAAAAATATGAGTGGTCCATATTTACAATATAAATTTTATTCATGAGGTACACATTTCATGTGTAAAATATAAACTGTACACATTTTAAAATGTGTGCCAATTTTTAGTGTAAGTTTTATTCATGAAATGTAGACTACGGTATATATTTATTGCATGAAATATATACCGTGGTATACATTTCATATGTGAAATAATGGTGGTCTACATTTCTCTATAAAAAAGGTATAAAAATGGGTATTTATGAAATAAAAATAAAAAATAAGTATTTATGAAAATATAGTTTTAAAAATAGGTATTTATGAACTTTTTTCCTGATTTTTCTGAAAAATCCCGGATTGAATTAGGAAAATATCACTCTTTAATATTAGAAAAATAACACTTTTAAAAAATATTTAGAAAAATACTAATTTTTCTTTAAATTTGGTATTTTTAAATGGTACTCGAGGTAACCAATTAGGATACTTAGAGTAACCAATACTGTTACTTGAAGTAATTATTCAAGTTACCTCAGGTAACTCGACTAGTTACCTTAAGTATCTCATCAGTCACTAAAAAATAATATTTTTTTAAATATTTTTAAAGGTGATATTTTTATAACTAAATCCGGGATTTTTCAGAACAATTTCAAATTCCGGGATTTTTCAATTTTTTTGAAAAAATACCATGAAATACCAAATTTCCTCTTTTATATATATATATATATATAATTAACTTAGAAAGTGTATGTAAATCAAAATGCAATCTCATCAGCACCATCAGTTGGAGACACAAGCGTCATAGTAATTCCCCTATAAATCTGTAGCATTATAAAAATTTTGTTTCAATGAAAGTTAAAGAGGAACGTTCTCTGAGAATTTGCACCACGTAGAACACATGTTTAAAGCAATATGCGGCACACTCTTTCACCTGGTTTTGGTTGGATCAAGTTTGCAAACAAATACCGCATAGTACGCACATGAACTACACTATTAAACTCACAAATGAATATAATTAACACAAATAAGAAGACAATGCCAGAGCTTGGAAACAATTTACTTCGAATCACCACCAGTGCTGAATATGAAGAAAGAAATTGAAGTGGAAGGTAACTTTAGCAAAACAAACAGCTTGCTTCTATTGCTTGCTGTAAACTCACTCAGCAAATGGCACGTGATTTATAAAATTATAGTGCCATGTGACTGAACAAAATTGATTGAAGTCACAGTCACTTGTCTAGTCACCGAGCAAGAAATAAGTCGCCTTTAATAAAATGCATCCAAAGCCATACACATACAACAAATTCCCACAAAGTTAATAAAATGTAAAAGAATGATCCTTCTTCAGCTTGCTCTGGATAGCTAGCTACACGAGCTTTGCTCATGATGATTAGCTCTGCTAATTCCATAATCGGGTCCGGTGATTAAGTAACCAATCAAGCCAAACTCAATCTAATTTTTCAAAAATATAAGTAGCGGCTAACTCTTATCATGTGCTTTAATAGGCAGGAGTTACTACAAAGCTATGTGAGATGATGAAGATCCCCAAATGTACCTGGTTGTTGTAAAATTAACATTCAAGCCAACGGAGGAATGAATACCAAATTTTCTTTGAAGGTGCAGAATGTCTATTTTGCGATCCAAAACGGGTATTAAAAATATTATTGAAAAGCCAGGCAAGAGCTTAATGCAACCTGTAAACGCGTGTTACCGGGCTGATGCAGCTCGTTTAAAAGCTGTTTCCCGAGTGTCATTCACGGTTGCTTAGGGATTGTTGTTTGCTCTAATGGTGATGAACTTTCGATTCCTGTAGTTCTGATAATAGAGAAGACCAAGACCGAACAAAAACAAGAAAGATGCACCAGGTGAAGAAGACTACTCGGCTTTCAATTTTGACAGGAGATGATGCAGTGGTAGGCACCGAGCGACACAAACCTAGAATGGCGCCGTATTTTTTACAAGAACAAAATGCTCGCCATTGTTTAGTAAAATTCTTTTGTATTCCTAAAACTTCCCCATTCTCTTCAACCCTTCGCTTATCATCCATATTATCCACTATTTAATTCTTTGTAAAAGAATTCCACGACTAAGATTATAATAAACTACCTGATTCGCGGTTAAGAATTTGGGATTTTGAAATGTTTCTAGAAAGCCCAATTGCAAACAATAACAAATCAAGAAACAACTTCGAAAAAACAGAAAAACAAAAATGGCATATAGGTTCCCCAAAGAAATATGCGTGACCACAGTACTACACGGACTCGAGATAATCAATACTACTTATAAACAGTCACCTCCACTACTCTGAGATGTAATACTATAGTAAAATCCAACGACAGTAAAAGAAAAAATACAAAAAATCTAGTTAGATGGATAACCTTCTATTTTATGTTCAATTACCAATGTTTCGAGAAGAGGTGAAACCCAATACAACGAGTTTCTCAACTCACGTTTTCTCTTCAACATATGAAAAGTCATAACCTTAAGATGCTTTAGAATGGGCCATGGTGGATGACAAATCTTTCTCAAGCTTTCTGGAATGATGAGAGCCTATCCATTATAAATTGAGAAAACAAAACATGTATTAAGGGAAGTCAGAATAATATTCAAACCATTTACAAGTAAACTTAATCAACAAAACTAATTAGTTGAGCGTGTATAGTATACATACCTCTTCTGAACAAACATGCAGGCTCACAGTAGCATTATAAGAGAAATTGATGTTTGAAAGAAATATTATCAGATCAATATACCAGTCTCTGTCGTACATATGTTCTTCAGTGAACCACTCGGTAATTATGATATGGCCATTCAACACATTATTTTGAGCGTTCATCGATATACCAAACCTGGCATCACCTTTGTAATAAAACGAAACTAGATTTGGTGCTTCAATTGTGACCTACGCTTTGCCTTGAAACTCATAATATTTACCCAGTCTTATACTCTTCAGGTGCTGACCACAAATTTTAAAGTGTTCCACATTCCACAATTCATTTAAAGTCAAATTCTCAAGGAGAGGAAGTCCAAGAATTAGATCTTCCAATGACTTGTTATCTTGCATGCTACATAGTGAGAGAGTTGTAATTTCCTTGCAGGCAGAAAGATTGATCTTCTGACAAACACCATCATACAGGAAAGACTGAAGATTTTTAGTCTCAACTACCATGGTTGTAGAAGTGTCATCACCTTTGATTTCCAAGAACTTGAGTGTTAAACTTGAAATATGAGGATTACACAAGCCATAACATTTCCTTAAGAGAAATTTTACAAGGGCAGGGCACCCCAACAGTAATTTAGGTAATGCATCATCACATAACGCGACACACGTCAAGGATAAAGATACCAAAGATGGAAGACTTACCGAACATGAATTATCAAACGTCAAATTATCCAACTTTAAAACAGTCAATGATCTTGCATTAAGTAGTGCTTCAGGTAAGCAGTAGTATCTGAAGTTTTCGAAATCTTTTGGTTTCGTACGAAGATCCAATTCCTCAGCTCTTCTCCGAACAACAAAACTCAACCAGTTATCTAGGGCAGGGCTGTCTACATAGGAGTCAATCTGTAGCTTAAATCCAGTGATGACTGAATTAGTAATGTAGCGCATGCTTTTCTCACGGTATTTTATACATTTATCCACGAAATTGTAGAACGCTTGCTGTGGCTGGCAATGCAAGTGAAAGCGGCCCATATGATCAGTATCACAGAAATGTAAGACAGGGATCGAGTACCATACATACCTCCAACGCCTTGAGAGGATGCTCATCCGAACAACATCAATGGTGGGAACGAAAGAGAGGATGTGATAGATCAAAAGATCCGATAACTTAGAAATTCGATCCACTGCCATAGTACTACTTGGTATGCCATCTTTCTTCGTTCCGAAATTCTCTTTTACTCTTTTTGCATCCATGAGAATGAAATCGGGGTGAAGGTAGACTAAAGAAATGAGCAATTGAAACAGATCAAACCTAAGCAAAGAACCAAAAGCAGTATCTGATGTAAATACTAGCTAAGGGAAGTGTAGATCAAAGCTCGTCCGTTGGTTGGTTCTGTGTATTCTTGGAATTCTTAAAGCCATTTGTACATCTTCGTATACAAAGGTGTCCGAAAAGCACATGAAAATCACAACACAAAAAAACCAAAAAACAGGGCAAATGAATGTCCTAACACCAGATGCTACAAGTGTGAAATAAATACAAAACAAAAGAATTAAAGCAAAGGGAACTAAGGGGACAAATGAAATGAAAATGCAGATTTAAAATTTAACAAACAAAAGAGTCTGTATTTCATTTTAATTGCGATACAAAAGAAGTTTGTGCATTCTTTTACAGTAACTAATTTAGTAATATTTCAAGCCAAAAAAAAAAAAAAAAACCCTAATGTAGTAATATGTTTAAATAATCTCTATCAATATATAGGTTCTAGAACACATAATCTATCTATGAACTTATGTTATCATATTAATTGTTATTGTGGTGAAAATACGGTTTGAGTTAATAGTACCTTCATTTAGAAGAGACACAGCGACGGATCTGGGTGCGGCTAAAGTTGTCCGTGGTGCGGACTGGTGGCTGGTGATGACGCATGCTGCTGGTTAACGGAGGCAAATGACAGCTTGGGTTGAAGAGGAGTTTAGAGAGTAAGGGAGATGCAAAGTTTCAGAAACCCTGGGCTTTATCGGTTTGATGTTGCCTATTTCCCCTCACCCCCCTCGTGTTTGCCCCCCCATGATATAAAGGGTTCTCACTTTGTTTTCTTTAATACGAAAAGCTGCATAAATACCCAACTTTTAAGTTGGCCTTAATGGCACGATTGGTCCCTGAAATATCCAACTTGAGGCAATTCGGTCCCTGATATTCTAATTTTGATAATTAAGCCCTTAACCTTTTTGAATGGGTACAGTTTAGTAGGGGTGTTCATGGCCGGTTTGGACGGTCTAAATCGTCAATCTAGAAACTAATCCGAATGTGCGGTTTGGCCGGTTTATCAATCCGTGCGGTTTGAGTTTGTCGATTCAAACCGGCCAAACCGCACCTACATTTTTGCGGCCGGTTTGGACGGTTTCCGAGGTTTGAAAACTTACAAAATTTGAATTAATACAATATCAACTAAGCTCATATCATAATCATATTTCATCTAAAATATAAAGTCCAAATATAAAACGAAACCATAACATAGTTAAAAGCTATAACCAAATTGAAAGTCATAGTAAACTTAAATTTTAGTTACAACTTACAACTTAATCAAAATTGAATAGTAAACTTAAAGTCTTTAATCTTAAACATATCACAACAACAAGACTTAAAGTCTAAAATATTATAAGAGTCTTAAGTAACATAGTCCTAAATAAGCTAAGAGTAATCATTACTCAATTAGAATGAATAAGCTTAAATTTTTAACTATTAATATACATTTAAAAAAAAATACATATACAAACTTATTGGCCGGTTCGGTTTGAATCCGACTGAATTTTTCTAAAACCGAAAACCAAACCGGCCAAGTCGGTTTTCATATTTTCTAATCCGTAACCGGCCATTTAAGAAAAAAAACTGCCCGGATTGGGCGGTTTAGATTGGATTGGGCGGTTTCCACGGTTTGGCGGTTTTTTTGAACACCCCTACAGTTTAGTACCTGAACTGTCTGAATTGTAATATTCTATTAAATTTATTACGGAAAACATACATAAAGAGCAAGTGGTAGCATATGAAAGTGTGTCTGATAGAAAATAAACTTAACAAAAAGGATCTTGAAAGAAAGAAAGACGTATTGTTTGCATTTTTAGGTTCTTAGAGCTACAAATTTGGAATAAATTTTTCTATGATTATTTCTTTATATGCTCAAAAACTCTCAAATTATTTCTCAAATATAATTTGAGATGCTATCACGTGCTCTTCACGTGTGATTTGTGTCATAAATTTAAAAATATATTACAATTTAGATAGTGAAAGAATCAAATTGCACTTTATCAGAAACTTCAGAGGTTTAGTTAAAAAAATCAGAACCTTAAAGCACCAAATTACCTTATATTGGAGTACGTCATGGACTAATAGTGCCATATACACTTTTAGTCACTACAAAAGTACCTTTTCTGTTATTTTTGTTAATAGAATATTATTCTTACTCTATGTGATACAAAGCTTAGAAGGACGAAGTTAAAATAGTAAAATCCTAAAAAACATTCAATTCAAAAACTCAATGAAAAAAAAAATTACATACGTGGTTGAAATTAACATATTTTGTGTATTTTTAATCTTATTTGGTTTCTTTCTCTTTGTTATATTGTGTTAACTAGTCAATTTGATTGCAAAAGGAAAAATGGATAAAAACATTGTAGTTAATTCTATAGTTAGTAATTTTATGTATAACACTCATACATGCATATTATTGAATTACACAATAGAATTTTATATTTCTATCAAATATACTTAAAAATACTCACATTTTTCGCTAAAAATGTATATTATACACATATGATACATGTACATATTTGGGTCACATTGCATAATAGCCATATGTTGCCCCAAAATTTAGTAGATGTTCAAGCTCAAATACTTATAGCAAAATGTCCAACCCAATGATCCGTTGTAATACTATACCCAAAGTACCCTTACATGAGTTCAGACCCATCCTTAATATGTGATCTTGCACGCACCTCCGAGGTTGATGGAGAAATCGCTAGACATTTGGTTTATGTTTTAGCTCAAGACAGTGGCAGATAGAAGCCGATCGGGAAGCCGAAGCTTTTGATCTGGGCATCAATTACAGATGGAGTTGAGTTGAAAAGAATCTGATACAATTAGAAGGAAAAAAAAAAGAAGAATTTAGTCATGGCTTTTTAAATTTTTTTATAGATATTTAACTAAGAAAAATATATTAATCTCTAGAAATGTGGTTTTGGTTTGGCTTGATAAAAGAGGAAGACGATGAAGAATGGGACAAGAAATTAGTATTGTCAAGGACAACACATATAACAAAGGACAAACTACAAAAGGTTCAATATGTAGTTTGGTTCAAGACGACATCGTTGAACTCTTCAAGGTCAAAATTATATGTAATTGGTGATGGTCACTGATTTTTTAAAGATATTGCACTTTGGTTCCTGAGAAAAAAGCTCAATTGGTCCTTCAATTTATTTTATGTGTGTGCTTCATAAGATTATGAGTGTGATTCATAAACTTGTGTGTGTAGTTCATAAATTATGTATTCAGTGTTGAATATGCATAATGGATTGTTAAACCAAATAAAATCCTAGAATCTATCATGCCAAATTGTCAGGAAAAAATTTGTTAAGAGAAAATCAGTGACTAACCTGGATCCATTGTGTTTGATAGCAAAAAATGTGATCATGTAAGCAGAAGCGATGTATTGATTGGAGCATGAGGATAGAAGGTCTTCTACAGCCAGAATACTCTATGTATACTCAATAAGATCTCTCTCTGTTGATGGAGACAGAGAAGAAGAGCGTACATTCTATTTGGTTTAGGGACCAAAATCTTAATAGTTATGTCCTTATATACTGATAGCCAACAGAGACCCTATCAATCCTTATTAGTCTAATATTGAGTAACCACACATTACACAGTCCATAATTAATTATTAATTTTTCGAGTCCATAATTAGATCACTTAATGGCCCAACTTAAGTAGACAACCCTATTTTATATAATTGCCTAAAATGTGTAGCCCATATAATAGGTTATATATATATAACCCAACATTCAGTTCATAAATTCATGAATTTATATATTAACTTCTTTACTTGGGTATATGCTTATGTGCACGATTGGGTGAAAAAGGTGTTTCTTGTTTTCTTAATTTAGTCTAAATTTATTTTATGTGTATAACTCATAAGGTATGAGCGTAGTTCATAAATTATGTATTCAATTCACAAATTCATGAATTTATGCGCTAAGAGTTCTTCACTTAGGTATATACTTGTGTGCATGATTAGAGTGAAAAAATATTTCATGTTTCTTAATTTCAATTGTTATTCTTATTCGATTCATAAATTTGGTATGTAACCTCATATACTATGATAAAATTTCCATATACTAAGATAATAAAACAATAAACTTAAAAGTATACTAATATCAATAACAAAAATGACAGAACTATTCGGAATAATGTACTTCAAAACATAAAAATATCTAAATACAAAAATGATAATATATGGAATTTCAAGTAATAAAAATAGTATATAACCTCGTATAACATGACAAAAATTTCATATACCAAGACAACAAAATAATGTACCTGAAAGTGAAAAGAACAACAAATTATAATATCTAGAATCATGTACTAAGTCTAGTATATAACCTCATATATCATGACAAGATCTCCAGTTACCAAGACAAAAGAACAATGTACCAAAATATGTGGAGAAAAAAAACAGCCTTCGTTTTATAATAACACAAACTACAGCTTAGTAAAATAAGAACCTAACGACCCCAATCATTTTTCATCTTCTTTGAAACACGTAATTTCGTAGGAATTAGATTTTTGTAAGTTTTTTGATTGTGGCCATATTGCTTGCATCGATTGCATTTTGCCTGTCTCTTCTCGCTTAAACTCACCAGCTAAAAGATTTCTTTTTTTTTTTTAATGGCCTGCCAACTCTAGCTTTCTCAATATTAGGTAGGAGAACATAATTAATAACACTAACAAGAGAAAAAAAAACATATACCACTACAAAAATTATATATACCACGACCAAAAATATATGAACCAAAGAATAAAATAATTAATATGTTTATCAATAATAATAATATAACAGGAATATCTTATACTATGACAAATATCATATATACCAAGACTAGAAATATATGAGCTAAACAAAAATTACTGAACATCTTCATCAACAAAAATTAGACAACAATAATACCATATACCACACAAAAATCATATTAACCACAAAAAAATCATATATATCACGACCAGAAATATATGTACTAAACAACAAAATAATGAACATACAATAACCACAAAACATGAATACAATATACCACCGAAAAATCATATATACCACAATCAGAAATATACGAACCAAATAAGAAAATACTAACATGTTCATCGACAATACCTATAGAACAGGAAAACTATATACCACCACAAAAATCTTATATGCCACGATTAGAAATATATGAAGTAAAAATATATGACCTAAACAAGAGAATACTTGACATATTCATCAATAAGAAACAAGCAACATTAATGTCATATACTATTAAAAAAAAAAAGAAAAAAATATATATATACTACTACAAAAATAATATAGACTATGAATAGAAATATATGAACCAAACAAGAGAATATTGAACATCTATATCAACAATAACCACATAACAGGAATACAATGTACCATGACAAAAATCTTATATATCAAGACAAGAAATATATGAACCAAATAAGAAATACTGAATATCTTCATCTATCAAAAACCAAAGAACATAATTCCATATACCACATCAGAAATCATATATGCCACTACAAAAATCATATTACCACGACAAAAAATTGATGAACCATTACTAATTACTAAAAATCATTCCAAAGCACATACGAAAATACAAATAGATACTCAGCCCTAACAAAAATCCAGAATATAAAAAAAAATTAATAATAATTGTAAATTAATAATAATTGTAACATAAATTAATAATAAAAATTAAAATCCCCAAAAACAATAAACAATACAATCAACATCAAAAATAGATATGATTCTAAGAAAAAAAAACTCAAAATCAACAAACAATACCTAAATAAAATTAAAATTAGGATAAAAATCGATCGATTGAAGAAAGCAATAACGACATTTCGCTGAAAAAGTCGACCAGTGCCAAAGAAGAAAAAGAAGAACCAAACAGTGGCGGAGGATAACACAATTTTACCGGAGCATTCAAGATGACGATGGAGATTCACGAACAAGCTTCTGTAAAAATAAATGGCTGAATAAGAGAAGAGAGAGAGAGAGAGCAAAAATAAATAGCTGAACAAGAAAAGAGAGAGAGAGAGAGCGCAAAAATAAATGGCTGAACAAGAAAATAGAGAGAGAGAGAGAGAGAGAGAGAGAGAGAGAGGGAGAGAAGAACGAGAAAATAGAGAGAGAAAGAGAAAAGAAAGAGAAACGGGAAAGAGAGAGAGAAATAGAAAAAAAAAATAAACAAATTAAATGAAGGCAAAATCGAAAACACAAAAACACATTAGCTGAGAGTTTTTTAAATAATTGACATATAGCTATAAACTTTAAATGGTGGATATACACTTAAATAAGTTTTAAAAAAATGGAAATACTGACATATAGCTATAAACTTTAAACGGTGGATATACACTTAAATAAGTTTTAAAAAATGGACATACACCACAGTATCTCTACATATTTTTCAACTATATAAAATACTTTTCTCCAATTTCATTTTTTTTAATTCAAAGTTTTGTTTTTCTTTCAAATTCAACTTATTTTATCCCAATAGATTTATTTTTCATTATTTATCATGCAATATTAATTTTGTTTTGAATTATTTATTATTTAACCAATAATCAATAGATAGTATATAAAATTTATGACTTTTTTTTTAAATAAAAAATGCTTCTAAAAATTCGATATAAACAAACGTGTTTGCCAAAAATTCGTAAATTTATTCAAAGGTATATAATATGATTAATTTTAAAAGATGTGGATAAAAATAGGATAATAAAAGGAGAAAACTAGATTATATGTCCCTTTTCTGAACCTAATGTAAGTAGATATCCTTTTTTTCCCCCCCTAATATTAAGGCCAATTAAACGGCTCCATCAACTTACAAAGAGTGCAAACAAAGAGTCATGAAAATCCCACCCAGAGAAAAAAATAACAACATCAAAACCAACAACTGATAAGTCTGATATTAAAATTAGTGAAATTTCTCATTTGCTAATTTTTTAATGACCGTTTTACCCCTAAAATGGTAAAGGAGCAATTAAATACACGATCATTCTCTTCATCTGTCCCCCCACATCCAACCCAATCGGCCACCACAACTCCTCCGACTTGGTCGCCGCCATCCGGGCAATCGAGTCCGATGTCTCACTCACAGAGTGAGAGAAAGCCAAGAGACTCCAGCAGCTCATGTGCAAGCGCGACAAGGCGGGACTATCATCCGATGGCGATGGCAACGATGACAGCGACGGCAGTGCTTCCAGTGTCAACGAGCTTCTCGTTCTTCTCGGTGCGGTGGCAACTTCAGTTTGTTCGATCTGCATGGCAACTCCTGAAGAGACCCACTACTCGAGCGTTACAGAAATTTCGATTTTTTTCCTCGTCACTTTACTGGAAAAATGACAGAAAAAACAGCATAAATTTGGTCATTGGGCTTTTACCTCTTTGACTTTGAGTGACGGCAGAAGTCTTGCTTTAAGACAAGTTTTGCCAACGAAACAAGGTTACATATACTAATAATAAATATAGCTTCCTTTGTTTTAAGGAACTTTTTGCAACTTGGTCATATGGAATCATATAGGTTTGTAGAAGAATGAATTGAATAATGATACATACTTGAGACATCCGAAAAAAAAACTATAAATGAGAATAAATTATTCTTGAGCTTTGAGTACGAGACTATTTAACATCATACACTAAAATTATCAAATCACAAAATAAATGGTCACTCAAATTATCCTTTTTTAATTTTATGAACAAAGATATTCCTTTTTCTGTTCGTAGTACCAAAATTACTTTCATCTACTTGCTCACTCGTACTCAGAGTCTCTCCTCTTTCTTCATGATTAGTAAGTAATTAATTTATTTGGGGCGTAATAATGAATATATCATGGTATATTAATAGTAAATGAGTGATATTTAATTTTGAAGTCTGGTAAATAAGTATGTACCATTTTATATAGTAATAAATAAATAGTTTACGAATGCTATAATTGTAAATATGTCACCGTAAATAAGTTACATGTTTTTGAGATCATGATAAATAAATAATATATCACCTAATAATTATGGTGAATAAGCAGTTCATTAGGAACGTAATGGTAAATATGCTATTGTAAATAAGTAATATATTTGTAACCTAAGTTACATGTTTTTGAGATCATGATAAATAAATAATATACCACCTAATAATTATGGTGAATAAGCAGTTCATTAGGAACGTAATGGTAAATATGCTATTGTAAATAAGTAATATATTTTTTAGGTTACAGTAAATAAATTATATACTATTTTATAATAGTGATAAATAAGTAATTTATTAAGCTATAATGACAAATAAGCCACTGTATATGTAAAAATCTATTTTTAATTAGGGGTAATTTGGTCCTTTGACTATTAAAAAATATATATAATACTAATAATTAAATTACTTAATTTCAAATTTGGGTTTATCTGAAAGGAAATATTAAAACCAGAGACTTTTTCGTAAATTAGAGGGACTTATTTGAGAAACTTTTGAAGCAGAAGATTTAAGTGCAAATCTGAAAGCCCATTTATTGAGGGACGCATGCCCCTCTCATTTTTCTCCCCTTCCTTCCTTCTCTCTCCTCCTCCTCGAAATTTCTCTCAGCTCAACCGATGACGTATGGCGTTCTCGGCTGCTCCTTCCGACTACCGGCCTTCGAGCCAAATCACGTCATGCCACCGCAAGGAATCAAACGATGCCGACACCAGGAGCTTCCCATCGAAATTCTGCGACCAACGGGGCAGCAGATCGCCGCCGGTGAAGGAAGAATACTGCGGGAAGATTTGGCTGCTGACAGAGATTTCGACCACCTCAGACTGCGAAACAACTTGCATCCGATTCCTCTCGACACGAGGAACGTCATGGTATATATATCTCAACTCGAAATTACGCGGATTGAATTTTGTCATTTTTGACAGTTTTGAGCTTTTTAATTTTGAGCATTGAATTTTTTAATCTGACCATTAGATCGTCAAATAAACTTCATAATGATGTACTCGTGAAAATATGAAAAATGAGATATATATTGGTTGCGTTTGGTGACGGTATGGAAAACAAAATTTGACGACTCGGATTTCACCTCATTTTGCATATCACGGGGTCAAGTTTCAGCCCGAGCTCGAATTGGTCAAGTTATATGTCTAACCTTGCTAATTTGGGTGCTAGAAATTCAGTGGTGATATCTAATTTTTGGTTTGAGGCTCCGTTGGAAAACAGACTATTCAAGGCGGGCGATTGAGGGTTTAAAAACGACTTCCGACCCTCTGAATGATCACCAAACGACACCAAACATACTCAATAGTATTGTATCGCTATCCTGTTTAGGTAAGGTTCGATTACTTGAACTGGAAATTGGTTTTAATATGAATTTATATATTTTGAATAAATATGGAATTTTATGAAAAATTATAGAAAATATATTTATGTAAATTGTTTTGGATCTGATTTGATATTAAACTACCTGGGAGGTACGTTACACTAGTTGGCGTACCATATATTTTATTTTGGAACTGTTTTCTGCAGGAATTGGATTTTATAGATTTTGATAAAAATAGCTGCTATGCTGCCAAAATTTCTGGAAAATATAAATAAAATGAGAATTTAGTTTTGAAAACTAAACCTGGATTGAATTAAAGACACTGCATAGTTTGTTTGTAAATTTGTAAAAAATTGTACATATTCTGATTCATATCATTCATATAACATTACATTGCATATTCATCTTATGCGGCGCTGATGAAATCACAGTGTTTCAAAAGAACACTGAAATCACAGTGTTTTAATAAAACACTGGAATATAAAAGAAAAAAAAAGGAAGAGAAAAAGAAAAAGAAAAAGAAAGAAAACTCACGGTCATTAACTAGGTGCCTAGAATAAAACTCACGGTTATCACATAGATAGTTGGAACTCACTTATATCATAAATATTAGACATTACAGAATTAGGTGGTATTCAATGCACTTGTGAAGATTTGAATAATATGTACTTATTTTGAGATGTCACCACATGAAAGAAGACTTTCGCCGACGCATTTTTCTGTAGGCAAAAGTAGCATAAATATGTCGACGAAAGGTATTTGACAATTACCGACACATTCCTTATCGGCAACTGTTATCAGTATAAGACCGTAGCTAAATTTCACTTTCCGATAGAAATTAAATTTTGCCGACAAAACTAACCTTCCCTGACGTGTTAATGACTTTAATTGACGCATTGTTTGCACCGGAGAAAGTTTTTCATCGGTGAAAACATGACCAAATTTGAAATTTGTTTGCCGTTCATGGATGAATAAATGTGTCGTTGAAAGTTCAACAATTACCGACGCATTTATGCATCGGGGAAAGTTATTTAAAAAACTAGTTTAAAAAAGTGCAATATATTTTCCGACGACAAAATGCGTCGGTGGAAGTATTTCGAAAATGTTTTTAAAAATAAAAATATATTTGTTGATGACAAAACCTGTCAGTGAATGTATTTTCATAGAATATAAAAAAGCTTTTATCGACGCAATTCTGCATTGGCAAAAATTTATTATTTAATTGATTGTTATAATTATTAATTAATTAATAATAATTAATAATTAATTTGGTTAACTACTATATTAAAATTTGAATACACAAATTGTATCTAAAATTAGAACATACTATAAAAATAAAAAACGTCTATATTTTTAGAGGTGGAGGCGATGGCATCTCAATGCCGAGCTTTGCAATCAATGTTTGAAGCATCCAGTTTTTGCTCTTGAGTTACCATTGAGTCTTCTCAAGTCGACGTTAGTTCTCTGCTTACTTTTCGGCAATCTGTCACTGAGTCTCGTCGATCCACCGTACGTGCTCTGTGTCCTTCTCAGCTAGCTACTGCTTCAATGTAGCGATGGTCTTAATGACTTGTCCGGTACTGGCAGCCCTCTGTGAGATTGCACTTTCAGTTGAGGGAGCGCTCCCAACTCTTTCTGCCACCTAGATCTAGTCCCTAAAGTTTTGGACATAATCTGAAACTCATCGACCTGTTATGGCCCCACCACAGACTCAGCATATGAGGTACCATCCCTAAGCTTATACTGAGCACGAGACTGAGTTTGAGTGAGCGCCTCTGTCCTATACGTAACTATCTCCACCTACAAAATAAAATAAAAGTTAAAGTAAATTATAATTTTCATACGTAAACTAAATATTTTAAATAAATAGAATGAATTCTTACCTATTTTTCCTGTGTGTACTCATTCTACCAACTAGACAGCTTGAGATGATAGTTCTCAAAGTAGTCTATAGGCTCATTAGCTCTCCGGTCTCTGGGTTGCCCTATGAAAAGTAGGAAAAAAAGGCAGATTATTTGGTTATAGTATATTTTGTACTGATTAGAGAAAATATTTGACTTTCTAACTTCTGCCTTCATCTGGCTAATAATGCTAGACGATCCATGTGCATACGGATAAAATTGCTTAGACTGATTCTTCGAGTTCTGTGTCGAGACTTTCTGTAAAAATACACAATAAGTTGTTAATTTCACCATTAATTATAATTTCTTCTTAACAATTAAATTTTTCTTTTCGGTAAAATCATGTTAATTACCTCAAACTCCTAATAATCAAAACGACCATACAAAATATTCCACTGATCCAATGGAATGTTCTTGTGCAGACTGGCCACCATAGTAGCCATTAATATCAAGAACTAAGCTTTTCTTATGCTTTCCCTTTCCTTCTCTTCTTCTCTCCCTCTCGTTCAATCTCATTTAATCCATTTGAAAACATTTTGTGCACAAATCACTTTGTGTCTCTAAATCTCAATAAAGGGCCACTAGCAGGACACCGCCATTGATGAAAAAAGCTTCTTCAAATGAACAAAATCAGGTAATTTTGTCGTCTATTGAAGCATTGTTTCAAGTTTCAATGAAATTCATAAATCTCTAATTTAGTCACCATTTTTCAATGAAATTCCTGGACAAATCTCTAATTTAGTCACCATTAAAGTATAAGAGGATTTTGGTACTCAGAGTATCTTTTTCATGATCAAAACTAGCATTGAATTTTCGTTAGTATATAAACTAAGCCTTGATTTAATAATGGAAGTAGTAAGTGTTGGAAAGCACTCATAATTATAATTTCGAAAAGCACTTGTTGTAAGTTTTGTTTCTTTGAAGTTAGACTCCATTTGGAACCTAGATTTTAGAGGAAAAAAATTGTGAGGAATACTCAAGGAAAAACAAAAAGGAAAATATTTTTCTTACAATTTTATAGAACTTTATTTTGAAATTTTTAGTTTAACTAATTAATGTGTCCAAATTCTATATGATAAAAAATGACATTAAATCTAACTTTAATTTTCTTTTTTTTGAAATAAATTTCTATCGTTTTTTATTTGAATTCAAATAAGAGAAAGTAGAATCCCTTGTAAATATTTTTTTTTTATTTTTCCTCGAAAAATTTAGGTTCCAAACGGAGTGAAAATACTTCGATCAGATTCAATACTCTCGCACACCATATATGTCTTTTAATTTATTGATTTATTGTTACTAGAAACTATTCATTATAAATCTTATTAATACCCATGTTCTTTTAAATTGAAATAATGCCATTGCTTTACACATTTTTGTTTGACAAGGAAAAACAGAACAAAATATGTCTTTTGTTATTTTATCACTATGATATATGCCTGTTAGACATGATCATATTGTGAGACAATATCCTGTACTCTTTTTAGATAAGTTAAACCAGCTTAAGGGTATTAAAAAAAAAAAAAAAAGCTACTATATTGCAGAGGTAGATTTACGTTTTTGAATTACTCTAGTCTGTGGTTGCATTTGATAGCTCTATGACCTGAACTAGTTTCTCATGATGTCATTCTTGAGCTTATGTGTCAAAATTTTTAGTTTTTACTGTTTTTGTCAAGCTGTTTTTGGTTTTTTTATTCATAAACTCTAATTGTATTTACTAAGATTTCTTTTCATTGGATATCTCAAGATTTTTTTTTAAAGTGTAATGAATAGACTCGACCGCTTACTCTCAGCAACACAAGATCTTAAATGTGTGATCAGCCAAATGTCTTGACTGTTTATTTGTATCTATTTCTTTTAAAATGGCTTCTGCTGTCCGCTTTCTTGTTGCAGTCTATGTTAATGCTTCAGAGTGTTGACAATTTGCCAAAGATGTTTCTATAGAAACCCGAAACATTGTGATCTTTTTTTTTTAATCGACACTTTTAGTACATATTTTGACTAATAATTGGCATCTATTTTTGAGATGGCTTTTTTTTTTTTTGTGCTTTCTGTCTCCTTAATAAGGGGACTATATGGTGGTTAATCATATTCGTGCCATTAGTCACTAAGTTTTATAACCATCAAGAGGGTCTGCTTACTTTTTCTTGTTAGTTGGTTAAGTAGATTATCTTCAAGAACGGTCCTTTTTTGTTGGATTGAAAACTCATTCTTGAGTCCATAAATCTTCTTTTATTGTTTTCATTCATGCTTTTTGTGTATAGATTAACCCCTTAGGTAGTCTTAATTGCTTTAGTTAATGGTAACCTGTTGGCCATTTCATATTTCAGCATATTTGTAAAAGAGAATATATTATTTTTCTTTTGGTCTCGTAGATATGTATTTGCATCTATAGGTTTTAATTACCTTCATTGACAGTAATGTTCTTTATTGATTTCATATGTATATGGTCTCATTTTAGCCATTAAATAATTTTCTAGAAATTCCAGCAGATCATACATAAAATTAACCATAATGGCTTTAGCACTTGGTATCGTAAAATTTCTTGTTTGTTCGCTTAATATTTTGTATAAAACTTGTCGTGTTGGTTCATTTCGTAGAATAATACTTGATTGTTCTTACTATCTTCCTCATATTTGATTAATGTCTTATTGTTTCTCTTTTAATGCTTTTTCTCTAAGGGTAGCTATTGAGGTTTTCCTGAAGATTATAAACAACATTGTATTATATATATTGCACATGTAGTTTTTGCTATATTACTAGCTTTGCTCTAAATAGTAAAAAATTATTTTGTATAAGTTAATTCTGTCGTATCTTCTTGCTATTTATAAAGTTGTTAATATGCAAGCCGATTCCAAGTTTCTAGATAAATGTACACAGTATCAGTATAAATTGATCTGTAGTAAATAGATAAGGATATGGGCTGCAATATCATCTTAGGAGTGGATATTCAATTTCATCTAAGCTTAGCATGATTTGCAGCTTTAACAAACAATTTTGGGATTAAATGCAATCTGCAAGGTAAATTTGGATTTTTATAAAATGCACTATGGCATATGGCTTGATTACAATGAAAAGACTCATTGCAGAAGTTGACGATGAAAGACTCGTGGGTGTTGATTACAATAAAAGACTCGTAGCAGGGGTTGATGATGAGCTCAATAATGTGTTAATATCAATATCAGGTGACGCAGAATTGTTTAGTCAAACCCAAGAATCCAGGGCATTAAGACTTACTCAAGAATATGGAGAATGGGGAATTTTGAGGAAATGGATAGCTGCTAACATGTGTCCTGAATATAATTTGTGTAATGAATGATTTTGTAAGAAGGATGTATCAAACTGTGTATTGATTTTCCATGAGGATATGCATAATTTGTAATGTATTTGTTAATTCTTTTTCGAATTTAATTTTAGGCAAAAATAAAATTGTAATATTTGTTTCTAAGTTTGCGGATATAAGACACTACCATTATCTAGTTAGATACCAATATACTATGTTGGTATATTTTGTAGAAAAAAAAAGAAAAAAAAGAAAAAGTCAATATCTACATTTTTCTAATTTTTCATTTTTTCTTCAATTGCCAAACAAAGGAAAAAAAATTTATTGAGAAAGTCATTTTTTCTCTACAAAATTTTCCTTGACTTTCAGACATGAGAAAAATTTCAGTTTGTTTCCTCTATTTTTTTTTTTTTTTTTCCTATCCCTTTCTCTTCAATTTTTTTCCACTCAAAATGTGGTTCCAAACAGAGCCTAGAGTACAACTTTTTTTCTTAATTAGCCCCTGCGAAATTCATAATATGGATTTAGAAATATCAATGCCAGAGTACACAATATTTGCAAACATTACTAACCAACTAAAATAAAAGGAAAATGGGCATATAACTTCTGTCCAAATATGCATCACAGTACTCGCTACAAGGACTCGTATTCATGATTAATACTGGCGTACAATTAACAAGCACCTACAGTACTACCAAGAAAAATCGGACTAGATAGAATATAACTAACGCACTAGAAATATCCTTTTGTTTCCTTTTCAATAACTAATGTTTCTAGAGCCGGTGAAACCCAATACAACGAGACTTTCAGGTCGGCTTTCTTCTCCGAAGGACGATAAGTCATAATCTTCATATGCTTTAGATTAGGCCACGGTGAACGACATATCTTTCTCAAATTTTCTGGAAAGATGAGAGCCTGTATATCCATTAAAAATTGAGAAAACATAATATGTATCAGGATTCAGTACTGCAAGTGAGAATAATATTCATTACTTTAAAAACTAATTAGTCTAGTACGTACATTTACCTCTTCTGAATAAACATGCAGGCTCACAGTAGTCTTCCAAGAGAAATTGATATTTGAAAGAAATGTTATCAGATTAATGTACCAGTTTGTGTCATATTTACCGTCCGTAACGTCGTCGTTAATTATGATATGGCCACTCAATATATTATCACGCACAGCGTTCATCGATATGCCAAACTTGGTATCACCTTTATAACATAAGGAAACTAGATTTGGTGCGTCAATAGTAACCTTCACTAGTCCATCATCATAAGATTTTTCCAGTCTTATACTCCTCAAGTGCTGACCACAAATTCTGAAGTGTTTCAAGCAATAGGGTGATGCGCTTATTGTCAAACATTCAAGAAGGGGAAGTCCGAAAATTAGATCTTCCAATGACTGGTCATCTAGCCCACTGAACAACAGTGAAAGATTTCTAATTGCCTTGCATGCAGAAAGACAGATGTTGTCACAAAAGCCGTCATATATTAAAGACTGAAGATTTGCACCTTCAACTTTTATGGCTCGGTAATGTATAAAATCTTCTACAATTTCCGAGAATTTGAGGGTTGAACTTGAAATTATAGTATTTAACAAGCCAGCACATTTCTTGAGGAGAAATTTATTAAGAGCAGGGCATCCCAGCAATAAGTTATGTAAAACTTCATCATGCAACTTGACATCTACCAAGGACAAAGAAATCAAAGATGGAAGATTTACCGAACATGATCCATCCAACGTCAGACTTTCCAGTTTCAGAACAGTCAATGATCTTGCATTAAGTACCGTTTCAGGTAAGCAGTAGTCTACGAACTTCTTGAATTTTGGTTTCGCACGAAGATCCAATTCCTCAACGTTCCTCCGAATTGCAAAACTCAACCAGTTATCTAGGGCAGCGCTTGTTAGAATTCTATATGGGATTGCAAAACCAAACACAAACCCTAGAACATTCATGCTAAAACTGATGGGTAGGGATTCATTGAGTATACCTGAGTCCATGATTCAATACCGTAGTCTGGACGATGAACAGAAGGCGGAAGCGATAGTGATAGACTGTATATGCTAGAGGGTTTGATCTTCTGTAGCCTTAAAGCCTAATGACACTCAGATGGAATTCTCTGTAATTGATGGTGGGTTACAGAGAATTGAGCGTACGTGTTCTTTT
>JXTC01000293.1:359909-381489 GCA_002914845.1 Trema orientale
TAATATAGCGCATACCTACCTCCCGCTGTTTCAAACACTTGTCCACAAACTTGTTGAAAGCTTTCCTAGGCTGGCTTTTAAAGCGAAACTGGCCCATATGATCAATATCACAGAAATGTAAGGCAGGAATAGAGTACCACACCCGCCTCCAACGCTTTGAGAGGATGCTCATCCGAACAACTTCGAGGGTTGGAACAAAGGAGAGGATGTGATGAATCAAAGGATTAGGTAAGTTGGAAAGTCGATCGACCACTACTGGTGACCCCCTGGTATTTGATATGCCATATTTCTTAAATCGAAAATTTGTTTTCACTCCTTTAGTAGCCATGACTATGAACCCAAGTGAAGGTAGACAAGAGAAATTAGCAATTAAAGCACATCAAATTAACATAAGCAAAGAGCCATCTGCAGGTTAGTCTTCTGACTTTTAGTTCTCTAAAATTTGAGAAGACACAAGTCCCTTTTGTATATTTGTGCATATTATATACTAAGAGAAATGTAGAGTCTTGTCTGTTGGTTCTCTACGTTCTTAAAATTCTTCATATGCCCGTTCGTGTATCTTTATATACTAATGTATCTGAAAAGCGCATGAACCTGTACTTAATTTTTGAACTGCTATATGAAGTTGACTTAATTTGATAGCAAAGTCCCATATAGCATAACCAGCTAGATACATGACAAGTGAAAAGTCTATTCAGATCTCCCTCAAAAACAAAAAGAAAAAAGAAAAAAAGTCGAAAAAGAAAAAAGTCTAAGTCTAATCAGATCAATATCTTTTTTACTTTTATTTTTAAATAATGGGCTATCAATTAATTAACTTCTTTCTAATTAATTATCAGAAACTTCGGAATTTTGACGTAAAGACAGGGCTATTATTTTTCTCATACTAAACTTTGTCTTATGTAGAACCCCATATATATATATATATATTATATTAGAGTAATGATAGAGACACCAAAATTATATACCAAAAAATTGTATCACTGATGTGGCATCACTTTTAGCCTTATAATTTTTAATGGTGTGGTCCTACTCTAAAATAAAAAATGGTTAAAATACATGTCACATTATTTAGTGTGAGTGTTTAGTGCAAGATTTTGATGTCCCTATCATTACTGTATTATATATATATATTAAACTTCTTTGCGACTATAACATTTAGTTGATTTCTTGTGTTCTTTTTCTTGTTCACTTTTTTCGTATAATCACGTTTCATCTACTATTACTACGTACCATTATTTTCCTTTAATATTTCTGATCACATCCATGTTCATTCGTTGAACTTAAACACACATAAAACTGCTCTTAATAATTATTATCAATAATAGTCTTTGATTTATACTTATGTATGTACCATACATTGTTATAATTAATTTGTATAGTACTATATATAGAAGATTTCCTTAAGATATGCACTCTATACGTACGTTTAATCATCGTTCATGCTTTTTTTTTTTAAACGAAATTTCTATATTCAATCGATCTTAATATCATTCCTTCCTTATTTTATTATACCGTTCACTTTCAAGTTTCAATAATATAAAGATATATTATAAATTCAGAGAATTCATCAAACGGATAAACACAGTATTTTCGCAACAATACGAAGGAATCGATGTATGATGATGTGAATTTAATGTTTATGGAAGCTTAACCATCGTAAATTCATCCTCTTTGGTTGATTTATCATTAAGGATTAATGGGAACTAATTGAATCGAAACAAATCATTCTCGTCTACATACATACATACATATATATATATATATATATATATATTTCAAAATTTGTTATTATTTGTAGAAAAATACTAATTAATATGTTCAAGCTGTCGTATTCAATGTATACATATTATGTGATTAGATAGCTCAATAGATATTCCGAATATGTAGCGTTCTAGTGTCTAGGTAGTATTTTTTCTGGTTGAAGTCAAAATGCCCTTGGCTGGGGAGGAAATTCTCTACGTACGTACATGTTTTAATTTCCAACCTTAAGGTTGCTGAGTTTTAATTTTAATTTCTTCTCTATCCACAGGTATATCGTACTTTGAATTTTATTTTGTACCTCAAATGGTCTTGAGCGTTTCAAATGTATTCTTAGCAGTTAAAATGATGGGCTAAATTATATATCGGATTAAATTGTTTTGTGTCACGAGCTTAGGAAAATCTAGGGGTTATATAAGAAATATTGTGGTTAAGCCTTATATAATTGGCTGTGCAATATTATTAAAACTGTGGGGGCATAGTCAAAATTTTAGATATCCTGTATGGCCATCATACAATTTTCCAAAAACGATTTTTTTTTAAATTACAAATTATATCTTTTATTAATTTTCCTTTTCGTAAAATCCGGTTACTTTAAAGGTAAATGGGAAAAATTTTAGACTAGTGGCATTTTAGTAATTATAAAAATTCAGAATATTAAATTAAAAATATCTGGATTATTTTGTTGGGTGCTACAGTTTCTGAAATTGCAAATAAACCCCTGATTTCCCTCTTCTTTCTCTCGTAGATTCTCAAAGTTTTTAGAAAAATTCCTCTCAGCTACTGTTCATACGAAGCTGGACCACCGCCCTTCACCACCCACGTGCCTGCCTGCATGAACTAGAGGTCGCCGATGAAGCTACGCCGACCATCCCTATCGTGAACTGCCACCTAACGCTAGAGATCGGAGGCTATGAAGACGACAGCTTCCGATCGATTTTTCGCTCGCCGGAGCTCCGTCCGACCTCCGTTTGGCACACGGCTGGCATGTACGGTCTTGTCTCGACGCTGCTGCCCTTTTTGACCACACTCGATTGTCATCTCGCCATTTTAGCCGTTTTACTAAAGTTTCTAAAAAATGATATTTTTATAATTATATCTTTACATAATTATTTTACCCGAGGTAATTATTTTAGGTGAAAGAAGGGTAAAAATCATGAATAAATACGGATGGTAGAAATTAAAACGGTATCCGGAAGTGTGTTGATTTTCAAATAGAAAAAGTAGACATTTTTCTAAATATTTTCAAAAAGTGGTATTTTTGTAACTTTCGGATTTTGAAGTCCATTTAAGTCTCGGGATCTCAAAACTGAATTCCAACTTCGAATTTGAACTCAGTGAGGTCAAGAGATAAATTTTGATATAAAATATCACTATGTTCTGAAGTGGCACGAAAATCGAGATTCGTGGCTCTTGAATAGTACAGTTTTGCATGCCACGGGCCGGGTCTCACATTGGGATCCACTTTTGACAAATTATATGTCTAATCTTGTACTTTTGGGTGCTCTGAATTCAGTGGTGAGCTTCTTTCTCACTTTGAGGCTCCATTGGAAAAGTTACATTTTCATGTGAGCTTACTTGGATCCCGAAATAACCATTCGAACACCCAAGTGACTAACAGGAATTTCTTCGAGTATCATTAGCTTGGTATTGCTACTATATCAAGGTAGGAGTTTGATTACCTGATTTTATATTTGTTTTGATTTTTAATTGTATTAAAACTTATTTATGAAAAATCGTAATTTTATGATGATTTGATAAATTATTGAAACATGTTGGATTATACTAGTATTGGACTGTGTGAATTTTTATACATATTTTAAATTGTGAATATGGGGTAAAACAGCGTTCTGCTGCCCATGTTATAGTAAATCCTAGAGTAATGCTAAGTGAGATTTTAAAGCATGATTTGATTCATGGATGCATAGTTTTTGTGAACTGTTACATGTTATACATATCATAAGATCACACATTTGAGTTCCATTATTACATCGCAGTATTTTAGATCACTGGCGATTAGCTGTAGTGCTAGATGAGAGACTTAGGCCCTTGCGCAGATTTTTGCTGATACGCCTTCGGGCAGTATCAAGATTCTGGGTATTTCTGTTACAGAGGTATTACAGGGCCGTGATGGAAGGATGAGGGCTCACTCTTATATATTTTTGATGTATGATATATATAGTGTTGTGGTTTTAGTTTTAGTTTTGAACGTGTGATTATTCTGGATTTCAATTATTTATAAATTTAATTTATAAATGGATTTAAAGGTACTAACCATGCAGATTTGAGAAATTGTATCCATCCAAAAAGGTAATTGAATTTCTACTGAGTACGTGAATGCTCCACCTTTATTTTTCCACTCTCAGATAGCGCTTAATGTGACCTTGGGAACTCAGAAACAGAATAGTGAGGAGCTAGTTACCTTATTAAACAATTAGTAACTTTGTAAAATAACTCTATTTATTTACCTTGGCTTGTATTAATACTTAAGGACATGTTTCACGTATTCGGTTTGTAAAACTATTAAGCCTGGATTGTGAGAATGGTGATCATAATACTTGGTTTGTTTGATAAATTTTGTTAACAGTTTATGTCTAACGGTGATCGCAAAACTTTGAGAATTTTACTTTTAAAACTATTTTTATAAATTTTTCAAAAACTTTTGAATTTCTATTTGTGAAATTTCCTTTCTGCTACTGGTTTAGAGTTCGGGTCGTGACACTTTTTATGAGAGATTTGAAGCGTACGTGTCTAAGAAAAGACCAGCTAGCTAGTCCTGTTGATAGATTAAGGAGAATATATTTGTATTAAGAGGAGTTTATGATTGCAATTGCAGGAAATCATGTGCTAAAGGTACAATGTTGTAATGTCACTTGCAATTACAACAAACAAGTAACTATATATACACATAGCAATATGGTGCTTTTTTTTTTAAAAAAAAAAGAAATTAACTTATTTAAGTTAATTTTTGACATATTCAATTAAAGATGAGCATTCAACTACTATTCAAAATTAATTCAAGGTGTAGGATTTTCCTTCGGGGCTTCACTTGTATATTCTGTTTTTTCTTTCAGCAAAATTTTTTAAAAAATATTTATATTATTAATCCGTTTAATTGTAATCTTTGTACTATTAGTGTTACAGAATTCAATGACTAATTTTGATACAAAATATTGCACAAGGGATATTCATGAAAATTCAATTACTGCCATCATTAATGGACTAGCTAGGTCAGTGACGGAGCCAGAAAATTTTCTTAGGGGGGCATACACTAAAATTTTTTTAGCTAAGTTTGAAACACATTAGTTAATATAGACCAATATAAAATTAAAAAAAAGTGTTTAAAATGAGTTAAAAGAAAAATTATCCAAAGTGAAGGTAAAATATAATATTTCAAAATAACATAAGTAAATTTTAGAAATTTAAAAGAAAAAATAGTGGGTCTCATTAAGGGCATTATTGATTTTTTTTTTTTATATATAAAACAGGGGCAAAAACTACAATTATAAAAATTCAAAGAGGGCAAGTAAAAGACAAAACTAAAATTTTAAAATAAAATTAAGTATAAAAATATAATTTCTAAAAAAATGAGGGGGCGGGCCTATATAGGTGATGCAGTGGAAGTTCAAGAACCATTTATGTTATAATACAATGAAATTAGGTAATTTTATCAAGAAAAAAAATAAAATGAAATTAGGTACTATATGCGTATAGAGAAATAAGATTTAGAAATTATGAATCTAACCGCAATGGATTTTGTATATTGGTAATTAATAATCAATTTTTTTACTTAATAGTCTATATACCGGGAAAAGTTCTCATATTATGTAATTAATTTATGTTCGTTGATATGTGATATCTGACTAAGAACAAATACTCGACACTGAAACTCAAATCTCACATAAATATATACACAGAACAAGAGTTGGGAGAGAAAAAGAGATTTGTGCGAACAATTTTTTTATTAGACTATAATACTAGACATTCGTTTCCTAGTAGCACAATGAATGACAATCACATCATTGTATTTGAGTCTTGACCCACATGGTGTATATATATATATACATATAGTGATTTTGAGATTTACCTATCAATAATTACTAAAATTTTGACTTGTTGGATATAAATTAAATAGTTATGATTTAGTAATTAATTAGCCAAAAAAATTGGAATATTTATTATTTATTTAACCTATTGATTGCTATTTTTATATAATTAATGATTGTGTAATCCAATTTCTCCATCTTAACATCGTTAAAATTTTTCTTAATAGTACTGTTAACCTTTTTTCAAAATAATTTTAGGGTGAACACTGTTAACTTCTTTTATGCCAAAAAAAGAAAAACTTTATATGTTTAAAAGATTATGGCATTATTATTACATTATAATCTGCTTAAAAATTATTCCTTAATCTGCATTTTTTTATAACTAACGTGATTTGTTTTAGTTTGTCGAAAAAAAAATGATTTTATTTTAGTATTTTTCTATTACGTTTTTTTTTCATTTATTTCCTTTAGAAAATAAATTTGTATTAAAATTATAAATCCTAAAATGATAATCAATAAGGAAAAGTTCTTCTTCTTCTTTTTTTTGATTTTTAACGTTGAAGCTCTTGGAAATGAAAGATTTGTTTTTTCGTTAAAGCTCTTGGAATCGTAAAATAAAAAAAAAAAGAATTTTTTTGGCATTAATTGAGAAAATTTCTAAAATGAAAAACATTTAACAAAATCATTACAAAAAAAAAAGAGATTATTTTAAGCTCTTTTAAGAAAAGAGAAAGATGATTCCTTACTAAAATTATTTTTTACAAAAATGGGATCGGTGGTTATTTTATTTATATATTATTTTATTTATTTATATCATTAGTGATTTTACAAAATTACTGTTAAGAGTCTCACCCTATATATATAACTAGTCGTTATACTGCGCTTTGCGCGAGTTGTATTAATATTGCATATATTAAGCCTAATGTATAATTAAGTTCAATGTATTTCAACATTAAAAAATATATTTATCTCTATATTTATTTTGATGAGACGAATGTAGCACAACCATTTGTTCGATGAATTAAATTTATTATTAGCTATCATTAATATTAAATTAAATACAATATTATATAATACATTTATATATTACAACCAATCATAGCAAAGAAAAATAATGATAGGACCAATCATATCATGAAAAAATTAGGATTTTTCTAAAAATTTTAAAAACAGAATAATGATCAAAGATATAGTTAGGTTCAATGTATTTCAACATCAAAAAATATATTTATCTCTTTATTTATTTTGATGAGACGAATGTAACACAACTTTTTGACGTTCGATGAACTAAATTTAATATAAGTAATCATTAATATTAAATTAAATATAATATTTTATAAAATATTAAATTATGCTTTTATCTCTCTCTATATTTATTTTGATGAGACGAATGTAGCACAATCATTTGTTCGATTCGATGAACTAAATTTATTATAAGATATCATTAATATTAAATTAAATACAATATTATATAATACATGTATATCTTACAACCAATCATAGCAAAGAAAAATAATGATTGGACCAATCATATCATGAAAAAATTAGGATTTTTCTAAAAATTTTAAAATAAAATGGTGATCAAAGAAGCTATCGGAGTTTTGAGCTTCAGGCTTAATATATATATAGAATGGTGATCAAAGAAGCTATCGGAGTTTTGAGCTTCAGGCTTAATATATATATAGATAGATAGATAGATAAATAGATAGATATAGATAGATAGATAGATAGATAGATAGATATTTAATATAACTAATATACATAGGAGAGGAGTATCTACGCACACCAAATAATTTATTAGTTCTCTGTTTCATAATTTCATTTGGAAGACAATCGGAACCCTTTGCCCGATTCTTGCACTTGCACCAAACAGCCTGTTGATTCCATCATGTTCTTTCCACTTGCATCTCTCTCTCTACTATCTCTCTCTCTCTAAAGAATTAGGATTTCATAAGTTATACTCGCATATTTTAATCAGTACACTACTATTGAATTCATTTATGTGCATGTTTTTGGAACCAATATTTTATGCCATTAAGTAGGATAAGAATAATCTGTATTGATAATTTATGTGGAGCCGTACAATTTTGATTTTGTACATAGATTAATGGGTAATGCTAACTAGCTAGGACATGAAGTGCTTGCTCCAATTTTTATTCATATCAATTATTCATGATGCGTCAATTTCCACACAATATCATATATCTGCTATTTATCGAAAATTGATATCCCGAAAATTAATTTTCATTTGGTTTATAGAACATCTACTCTATCTTAGGGGGACCAAAAAGAAAAGAGGCCGAGTTAGACCATCGTTTGCGTGTATTATCAAATTGTAGGTGCTTCTGGGTCATAGATTTTGACTTTAATACATAGTCCAGAATAGCTGGCCCTATTCATTATTCCCCATTCAAATATGGGGTCCAATATTTCAATATTATGGCTAAAGTACGTCTCATCAATACTGAGTACTTTGTTTTGTGATTTGCTCAATTTGACACAGTTTGATTCTTAGTGTTCATATATATCAAATTTAACATGCATCTAATATAAACGAACTATGGTACTTGGCATAAGATCATTTTCTATATGAGGGGACTGAATTAATTTAATTAGCATGTCTTTACAAAATCTCTAAGTGATATAGTTTAAACGCGCGTTGAACATTACTTAAATGTATTAAAATAACTAAAACATGTGCTTTAATTAATAAGCCGTCAATCATAGGGAGGGTCAATGGTGCATGTGCAATTGGGGAACCAGTGATATCGACCCAATCATATGAATAATATTTATGGTAGATAGGAAGCAAAACAGTTCACTTACAACTATTAATATTCTCTACAAGAACCCATAATCTTATTTAATGACACAATCTGCATATTCCAACAATGTGATCCTCTTAGTTGCTTGAGCATGAGATTTATTTATACGCATATTTCCTCAATGGATAATTAAATTTATTAGCACAACTTTAGAGGGCTTAATTTTTCATTTTCAAGCAAAAAAGTACTACACATTTTTCAATATCATGTTGAGTACCTAATAATGAACCTATTTTTGTGATGTATAAGGGCTTCTTTGGAATTCTGGTGATTATAGAAGATCCTGTGAAACCAAATTTTGAGATAAAGCATTTTGTGAAACTTTGAAATGATATTTGTTATATAGGAAACTTCCTAGAGTGCTTCAAAATTTGGAACCTTTATTTGAGTGGGGAATTGATAAAAAGAAAAATACCATGACTGACGGCTAATCTTTATTTTGGGGGTACTGTACGGACTTTTAGGTTTGTAATATGTGAAATGTACTATTTTGTTCACGTTTGCCATCATATAATGCTTTTTATCTAAATGAAAAGGGACAATTATCCCATAAATGCGAAATAATACGTACAATCCAGAGCAGTACATTTGCTGCTAGGCCTGGCTTATAAGTTATAACCAACCAGAAAGTGGAAGCACATGACAATAAAATCAAGAAAAATCAGGCACACCTATTTATTACCGCACTCTTGAAATAAAAGGTCCAACAAAACAATATACTCGAGAGAGATTTTTTTTCTTTTTGGATGCTACTCGTTTGAAGGGCTCAAGTTGATCGAAGAAGAAGAAAAACATTAAAATTAAAAAAAAAAGTTCCTGTAACTGTTACTAATATAATTTTAATAAAATTAATAAAATTTTATATTATAAAATTAATAAAATTTTATATTATAAAATTATGCATAGTTTTATATTATAAAATTATGCATAATATAAAATATGCATATGTGAATATAATTTTTTCTTATATATGTGCTCGTAGATTTAATCAAATTAATAACCACACTCATATCTAGTTTTTATGTTTAAACTTTAAAGTTCAAATTTTTTACCTATTATTAAAAAAAATACAAAAACAAAATTTTGATGCAATTAGCAATATCGATTTGGATCTGAAATATAATAGGAGAGGCTCCACCGTTTTTGGCATTTCTCTATAGCTTACTTCACATTTTGTTGGAACTAACACTCAAGAGAACCCCACTACTGTCACCCTCATGGTGACAAGGATTTTCGTACAACAAAAACAGCTATTTGGGCCCAGTCTCACATGGATATGACACATGTACCTTTGGAGCAATGGACCAACAGAAAAACAGAGACATCTAATAGCAATTCTCTATATTTTTGTGTAGGACAATGGTCCCAAACTCCTAACTCCAAGAAGATAATATACTTCTTCCCATTATTCAGATCAATAAATTTGATCGATGGGATTCGTACCCGTTAGATTAACAGATGGTATTAGAACTACCAACAGTATGTTTTGTCCTATTTAGTTCTATCATTAAACAAAAATAAAAAGATAAAATAGGGAAGTATATATAATGACATTTATGTTTTTTTTATTAGTTATTGTTCCCACCTAATCTCTTAATTTGTTGATTAATAGAAACCGTCAACCGTCCATATGGGCCAACTTGTACCTTTTAGGAGTACAAAGTCATGAATCATGCTCATGCCGCAAATTAAATTCCGGCATTTGGTAACTAATATTTATGAGATTCAGTCGTATATATCCATCAAAATTTTTATTAAACAAGATGAAAGAATTTTTCACATTAAGTAAACAAGATGAGTTTTTCTTTTCATTTATTCACCGAAAAGAACTCATGCAATAGCAATATTATGAATATCAAATCTTTGTTATGACCTGACAAAATAGTTTTCTAGCCATACAACTAATTACAAATTTATAAGTATGGGTAAATACTATTTTTTCACATGGTGTACTTAAAAGTCCGATTATTTTTGTGCAAGAATTTATTTCTTAATAGTATGTTTCTGTAGACGTAAAACAGCACATAAATTGCTTTGTATAATCTGATGTTAACCACAAATCTTATCAATTTGGATGGTTGTAATAAGTTGGAATCCCCTCCACAAGTTAAAATTAAGAAACAAACATAAGATCACAAGAAAATTATTTCAAGATATAAAATATGTAAACAAATTAACTAATGAACATTTAGGAGGAAGGGATAGCTTCACGGTGGATGGCTCTTACTTTTCCTAATGCTTCTTCTCCAAGTCTGTTTTTCGGAAAAAAGAAAAAAAGATCTCATGACTATCTAAGTACAATTTGAAAACGTGCAATGTGATAAATTACAATTTGCTCATATCATGTCGTAGAATTTCTCAATTTTTTTTTTTTTCCCCTTTTGCGGAAGAGAGTTTTCAATATTTCAGTTGGTATGGATTTTTTCTAAATAATCTTATTAGGTGGTACATATATTAAGATATTACACCAAGTAATGCGCAGTACAAAATGTATCCGAAAAAAATCCATTTTTAAATTGTCGGCTAAGACATGATATAGTTCCGTACAAACTTATTAGTGTAAAACTGAGCAATACTAATATTTCACACTGTGTAAATCGAATAAACGTAAACTTTTGCATCATTTGATCAAAGAAAACTCGACACAAAAATTGTTATTTAAATTTAAAACTGTACTAATCTTAAATCCAATGTAAAATTAAATTATTTTTTTCTTTTGATGTAAATAATTTTTGTCGTTTTGTTGGAGATCCTCACGAGGGCTATGATTATTAACGGGTAAGAATACGAATAAGAGGCAGAAAAAACAAAAAGGATATAGTACCTTATGTCCAAAAAATAAAATATTAAAAAGGTAATAGTAGCTCATAAATATTGGGAGTCTATTCTCGAGGTCTTTAGATCATTTTCTTGAAATAATTCATAAATAAAGGGCATATATAGATGGGACGTACAACTAAGCGTGATTCAACCGTTCTCTCTTAAATACCTCACATGAATTTTGCCTCTATTATGGTTCTTTTTTCAGCTTGCTATTTCTTTTTTCTCTTACAATAATTTTCTTGTAGTTATAGAGGGTACTAGAAAACAACATATTGCATAAGAATGGAAATCATGAATAAGTAGTGATGTTTTTCATTATTTTGGTTTTGAGCAATGATCACATATATATGATGACAAATTTTATTATGATGATGTGTACACTTAGATTTAATGACTTTGTATAATATTATATATGTATGGTTCCAATCCAATTTGTATTTTGTTTTTTCACCTATCTATAGGTATTTTTTTTAGCCGTTGGATCATAATCTAATGACAACAATAATTTGAGTAGTTGGAAAAAAAAAACCTATTATTTAATGTTTTTCTCTTTTTAACTTTTACCATAAAAAGACATGCGTGATAAATTTTAATGAGGCAAAATAATACCTAGGTGAAAAAATAAATAGGGGAATTTACACCTAGGGGGTCTATTAAATCCTTGTGATGAAAGATAGGACTCACTCATTAATGTTTTTAAAACTAACCCCAATTGCAATGTCACACATGTAAAATTACTTGGATATCCTATTTCTTCAACAAACTTTAAACTACTTTAGCCACCACCATCGGTCCCGATCCCGACCCTGGTGGCGGTGCCTCCGCTTGACTAGGGTCGAAAATTTTCGACTCTGGTCGAATTTGTCCGGCCGTCTCTCCCGGTTGTTCCGATCGTTTTTCAACCAGTGGCCAGAAAATTTCGACTCCAGTCAAATTATTCGACTGGGGTCGAAGCCACCGGTTGAAATTTTCGACCGTAGTCGAAAAATTTCGACCCTAGTCGAACATAGCCGGCCGTCTTCCTGGCGCCGCCTCCGTCACTTTTGATTTTTTCGACTAGGGTCGAGTCAGGGATAATTTTAGAACTCCGAAATATTCATTAAATGATATGGCAATAAAAGTCTACTTTTATAAATGGTTTATAAGTTGTCCCTTTTTTCATCACATGTATTAAAAGAGATCAAAATTGATAGTCCCCCATTGGTGCCCTGTATGTATATATGAATAACACTTGATACTAGCTATTGTAAGAAACTTTTAATACCAACATATGTGATATGAAATTTGTCCCCATATCTATTTATGGTAAGTTTTGATACAACTCGATGGTGATAACTCACATACCATATGTGTTATATAAAAAATTTGGTATAATAGTTGGAATCTCTAGTACTATCCATATTTATATGCATTTTTATGGTAGGAGAAGATATAAGTGATTATTTTGTATAGATCCCAAATTGAGGTTAAATGATGTAAAAAACTACAAAATTATAAATCATATTATACGTTGTAATTAAATATAATCTTTCCATGCCCTCCTTTCAAAGATTGAGATGACAGTTCAAGAGAAAATGTTACATTGACTCGCAACTCGGAAGAGCAAAAATAATTAGTATAACTTAAATACGGTCCTTTTCCCTTCCGGGAAAAAAAATATATATATTAGTACAACATTCTCGTCATGATCCTTTTTAATATTTCTTGAACTTTATATAATAAAAGTTTTTTTTTTTTTTTTGAAAAAAAATCCCTCCACTTCATTTCAATTTAGAGTCTCCGTAATGTTTTCTCTAAGAGAGAAAAAAAAAATATTTGAGTATAGTCCTTAGCAAACAAAATTAGAGAAATTTCAATTCTTAAAAATATGCTTAATTAGCATAGTAACTCAGCATAAATCATGAATTAGGTAAAATTAAGCGCGATTAATTGTAAAAGAAAAGCAAATAAATCAGGGTTGTCTGATAATAAAAAAGAAAAAGAAAACGAAAAAGAAACTAGAATAATATTGTATGTCTGTTTATCAATGTTTTAAGTACATTAAGTACCTAATTCATATGCATGTTTTTTTCGCCTCAATAAAATGAAAAATAAAAAAATTCATGCATTTGACACACTAGTATATTACTGACAAATATATTTGAGAATTACAAAACTTTAGACTATGGACCTCAACCCTTTCAGAAAAAAAGTAAAAAAAAAAAAGAAAAAAAATTATGGACCTCAACATTATAGATCCGTGTAAATTAGTAAACAATAAGATTGAGCCTATACAGTAATATAACCATTACTGTCAATATGTATCTTACAATTTGTGAACAATTAAATTCGGTGGTTATAATTTGCAGTCTTAGTATAAATCAGTTAAATCTTCGGTATCCTTTTTTTTTTTTTTTTTTTTTGTCCTTTTGGTGAAGGGTCAAGCCCGTAAGTTTGAATATTTGGTGAACAACTTTTACCAATAACAGCAAGCTGTAATAAATATGCACAATTTACACTTAAATAAAAATAAAGGACCATGAATGAATAGAAAATTGATTTTGACAAAAGTGATGCTACGTTAAGTTGTCTAGACAAGGGGGCATTGAATCACATTAAATTCCAAAACACCATTATACTATTAAATACACACATGAAAGGTCCTACTTCTCCCATTTCCTTCCCATCTTCCTCTCTCTCTCTCTCTAAATATTTATAAATATATACACATATATATATATAACACTCTAGCACTCTCTAGCTGGGATCCCATTAATACCAACAACAACCCAAAACCAACATTCAATCCAAACCCCCCAAAACCCAATTTAGTTTTTACAAAAAAAATATCCAAATGGGCAAGAAAATGAAGCTCCCAACTTTTCTCTTCAAGTCCAATAATCAAAGCAACAAACATAACAATAGTCCGTGGCGCCAATGGCCATCTTGCAAGCACCCCAAGACCCTTTCCTTCCGCGTCTCCGAAGACATGTTCCGAACCGTCAACTCCGTCTTCTTCGACCCCAACGACGTCGTTGTCTCCGCCACCGCCGCCGCCGTCGACACCCCCGAGTCATGGTTCACCAACTCGTCCGAGTCAGCCAGCTTCTCCACCGAGTCGGAGGAATACTACGCCGGCGAGTCGCTAGAGACGGTCGTCCGCGCGGCCCGGTCGGAGCGGCTCTTCTTCGAGCCGGGGACCGACACGAGCTCAATTCTCGAGAAGACGAACCCCGACGCCGGCGACGGAGAGTGCGCCGCCTCGTGCGGCGGTTCCGGCGCCGGCGAGCTGTCACCGTACAAGGAGAGCGTGGTGCTGGCGATGGAGTCGGACGACCCTTATGCCGATTTTCGGCGGTCGATGGAGGAGATGGTGGAGATGCATGGAGTGAAGGATTGGGAGTGTTTGGAAGAGCTCTTGGGATGGTATTTGAGGGTTAATGGCAAGAACAATCACGGGTTTATCGTCGGAGCTTTTGTCGATCTGCTCGTTGATCTCGCTGCCGCCGAAGGTGGCGGCTGTTCGGGTGGTTGTAATGATTCGAGTACTGCGACGACGACGACGGCGATGACGGCGGAGACGTCTTTTTCTTCGGCCGTTTCTTGTTTTTCGGTTAATTCTAATTCTTCTTCTCCAAAATTGTGTTGTTCTGACATTCGAGGTCGGATTGTTAATGAGATTGATCATGAGGAAGAAAGGAATTTAACACGGTAAAAACAATAACAACGTTCTTAGCTAATTAACTAGATTGATTGATTAATTAATTAATGTATCTATTTTTCTTTTCAATAATTGTGTGTATATATTTGTAGGATTAATTTGTAGAATTATTGAAACTAATAGAATTTTATAATGTTTCTCTCTAGAACGAGGAATGCTATTAATTACTTCCTTACCATAAATTTTGTCGTTCTTTTTCTTCTTTTTTTTATTATAATTTTATGAAAGTGGGACTTAAATGATAAACCTCAATATTAGAGGTGTAGATAACTACATGATATAATTATCATGATATACTCCTCTATTATACACCCCGTGATAAAATAATTAATGTGATTAAATATTTATCTATTTGTTATGCACCTTTCTAAAGGATGGATGAAATTATACTTGCATCACAATTATACCATAAGCAAATATGGTAGAATCTAACGGTTAAGAAATACTACATATTAGTCTAACTCTCTCACACGACTTAGACATTACTTGTACACAACATTTGACTCTCTCTAATAATGTAGAAATTACTTGTAGCTTTACATACAAACCAATAAATTTCGTCATTTGAGCTTTTCTATGATCGGTCATTAGACTTATTAATCACGTAATGTGATTGATTACAAATCTGTAGCGCCTAGGAATAATTAACTTGTCCTTTTAATTAGTTATCTTGAACGAGGATACTATATACTCATGGCCTTAGTCCTTTTCAAAGCTTATAAATTAAGGGACATTTTGAGAGGACATTTTGAGATAGACAAGAAAAATCAAGTTCCTCCTTCTCTGGCGGTGCATGCATTGGGTGCACAATTATTAATTGCTTCGCAATAAAAATGGGTCTCTAAGTTGAAAAAACAAGGTTGTCTTGGGAAGGCTGAGTCTGACAATTCAATACTAACACTGTAACACATAACACTTTCTGAGCCAGCTCACATGATAGACTTCTGCACACACATAATCTTCTTAGAATATTGTTAATAATGTATAACATAATCTATATTATATATTTAGAGCTTATATACATGGTTCATATTGGATCGATCAAGGTATGTTTTCTCAACCACCAATGATGGTGTGCCACTGCATCACGTGAAATAGAGTACCATTTAGGGTAAGAAGTCAAAATGTTCATGGCATATGACAGGGTATATAGGGTAAGAAGGCAAATGCGCACGTGATAAGTTATATAATTTATGGGGATTTCTTAGGTAGTGTGTGAATATTTCACACAGTCGTCAAATTTTTTTTTATCAAATTTTGTTGAATATACAAATATACTTTTCTAAATTTGATGTTTTAATAAATTAATTAAGGATGAATTACTTTGTTAATTGCTCTAAATAATTATGAAAGTCTTATTCTGTCCTTAATTTATAACCTTTATGATTTCTCATTTTTATCCTCATTTAACTAGTTCTTGTAATCAGTAACTAGTCAAATTTGAAAACCAGTGATTAGTAAAAAATAAAGTAAAAGGGAAATAAAAAGGGACTAGTAAAAAAAAATTAAAGGGAATAGTGGGATACGAACCCAGACCCAGGAAGAGAGGAGAAGACTCAAGTCCACTTTGTTAAAATTTAAATCTTGTTTTACACTTTTAATTTAAATAGGAGCTTCGTAACCCCGCTGTCAGGAATGTATGTTCGCTGAAACTCTCTATGGGTCTATCTCATCAGGTGATGAAGCGCGTCACCATAGCTCCATTAAGTGGAGTAATGGGGAGGGTCTGCAAAGAGTTTAAGGGGTCGAGGCCAGAGATCTTAATCCTATATTTAATCTACATAAACTCTGCTCTCCCGATCTCCAGGCTTAGTCTTGCGAATCACTACGCCACTCCACTCGCTGGTGGTCCCGACCACCTCTTAATTAATAATTATGTACATAGACATTTATTTTCCTAAAAATATGATTGATTTTGCTATATTCTAATGTAGAAACGAGTAAAAACATGAATATCCTTAGAAACCCACTATTTGAGGAGCTAACATCAAAATAATATCATCGACCACTTCGACTACTTCTAAGATCGAAACAGTGATTCTACCAATATTATTGCACTGTGGAAATGCAAAGGAAAACCCACACGATCACTACTATTAAGAAATAGTGATTTAAGATCTCATTATTATATTTTGGAACGGTGAAGATAAGTTATTGCAACTACTGTTAACACTAAATAGTGATTCATATTGGTCCTAAATATCATGAATTTTATCGTGAAATTGTAAAGAGAATGTTGCAGTTTGGAAAGGAAGATCCAAAAATAAATTCGAGTACTATAATCATGAGAACAAAACTACAAAAGCAATGGTCAAAATTTATTTTTTTTAAAAGAAAAAAATAATTCATATTAATGATACTGATATTAGCTAGCGATGAAAATAGACTATAGTAATGAATATGTCTCTAAGTAGCAAAGGAAAATCCCATTGATCATCCCATTGATCATTTATGTCAAAATTGTAGTGGTACCCCTAAAAAAAAAAATCAATGATACCTCCTCATTGTAAAAATCTGAACAAAAAAGAATTAATGGAAAATTTACCACGTACTTAGCTATGCAATTATTTCGATTTGAACAATAGTGAGCACTGAAAAAATAAAAAAAGGAAAGCTAAACTTAGAATGAGTTTTAATAGTCAAAAGTACAAAAAATTTATAAAATTCGTCTAGTAAAAGGATGCTTAACTTTCTTTAAAAATGTACACTAAAGAAATGATAAATCATCAAGTTCAGAAGCCGACATACAGTCTAGAACTTTCTCCATTCAAATACTATCACAATGAAAAAGCAAACCATAACTGTAAATGACGATATCTACAATTACTCGAATCAGAATCCAATGGTCACAACGAAATCTATAGTTGGAATTCTTTGGGATTCCTAGGATACCTACAAAAATAAGACTCTGACGCTAAGTCAGTATTGGTATGTATCAATCAATAAAAAAAATCTATTTATAGAAAAGATATTTCCTTTCTAGTACTTAGGATTCTTTATAATTATCTCATAAAATCAAGTAATTAAACAAAATTAGGATACTTACTAGCTCTCGTTAATCAAATTACGAAACTCAAAAAAAAAAAAGGTTAACTACCTTATTTAAATTATTTATTTAATTATCTAAATAGAAATCGATATAGAATCACATTCAAACTGGTAACTTACTGGACCCTTCTAAAATAAGGCTGATTCTAAATTCCAGACGGACTCATATATTCCATTCAAAATTTCCAATTAGCATATTATCTTCCTGACAAAACCTAATTTCCTTGGCACATAGACAAATGAACTGAAAAGAACAAAATTCAAACCCAATAATCAGCCCTCACTCCTCAGTCAAGTACCATTCGAACTAGAAAAGTAATTGAACCACTACCTTGCCAACCAGTCGAAAACCTTATCTATACCTCTCTTAGTGGCAAACAAATACTACACAGATTTCATACTTCTAAAAAAAGTCTACCCATGTCAAGAAAAGCTTGCTCAATTTATTTAAGTTTTAAAATTTCATCATGCAAATTGAAATTCTCCTCGGAATTTTCCATATGAATAAAATTCCAAAAAAAAAAGAACTTCTTCTTTCCAAACAAACAAAGTCCATTGACTCTTCAATCTTTGAACAAGAGAAAATTATTTAAAATTCTCCAAAAGGCCTTACGGAACCACCTAAACTTCCTACCCACCCCAGACATTGTGGACGCAAATTTAATACCAGACAAAACTTGTTCCACAAAACTAGACAATTTAATTATATCTTAGCAAGGTGACAAAGATTTCGACACAAGATTATAGAGTCACTTTAAGATACATTCTTCAAGCTTTGAGTAAATGTCTTATGCCTCATCGCATCCAACTTGTCGAATAGAACAAAAACAATTTGCATTAACTATTCAAAGTGGCAAATATGTTCATAGGGGTCTATTGTTAGATTTACATAATGGATTGTTAAACCAAATACAATCCTAGGATCTATCATGCCAAATTGTCAGGAAAAGATTTGTTGAAAAAAATCCGTGACTAACGTGAATCCATTGAGTTTGACAGCAAAGGATGTGATCACGTAAGTGGAAGCGATTGATTAGAGCCTGAGGGTAGAAGGTCTTCCATAGCCAGAATACTGTATGTATACTCAATGGGTCTCTCTCTATTGATGGAGGTAGAGAAGAAGAGCACACGTTCTATTTAGCTTGGGGACCAAAACCCTGTAGTTATATCCTTATATACTAGTCACCAATAGAGACCCCATCAACCCTTATTGGACTAGGATTAGGTAACCACACATTACAGAGTCCACACTAAATAGGTAACTTCCTGAGCCCTCAATTAGATCATTTAATGGCCCCACTTAATTAGACAGCCCTTATATTATATAATTGATATAAAAAACTCTGGCCCACATATTAGGTTACAAGAGTAACCTAACAATCTCCCACTTGGGCTACATAAGTTTTTCCTGAGACAATTATATAATGAAAACTTGAGTGCGCACTTTATTGCTGCCTGTTAAGAAATTACCCCTTAAGATAATCTGAACCATTTTGTATATCAATATGGAACCAAAGCGGCCTTCATTGCACTTAGGTAGGCAACTAAACCCATCAATGATTATCAAATCAATACACGCAATGACACAGATCAAGTATGGATGTGTGGCATAGAGATTACACGAAAAGTGATCTTACATGCCTATTTCCATTTGGTCCTTCTTTATGATTCCAACGAATCAACCTTAGTCTTTCTCTTTATGCAAAATAGCAGATAGAAAGAAAATAAAATATAAATTCAGAGTATAAAGAAAACCATCACTTTATTGATATCAAATAACAAATGTGTCTGTCACAAGAGAACTCGTAAATCTAACTCCCACTATTCCTGAACATCTTTAAATGGTACAACACCCATATGAGCAGTATGCTCATGAAACACCTTAGGCGTTAGACCTTTGGTGAGCGGATCCGCCAACATGGAGTTAGTTCCAATATGTTCTATAGATACTAAATGACTCTGAACTCTTTCTTTAACAACTAAAAACTTAATGTCTATGTGTTTAGACTTTGACGAGCTTCTGTTGTTATTGGAATATAGGACGACGACTCTATTATCACAATAAATCTTCAATGGCTTCTCAATGCCATCGACAATTTGCAGCCCGGTGATAAAATTCTGCAGCCATATTCCCTGATTTGATGCCTCATGACAAGCTACAAACTCTGCCTCCATAGTGGAAGAAGCTGTGAGCGTCTGCTTAACACTCTTCCATGATACAGCTCCTTCGGCAAGCATGTAAATATAGCCTGAAATGGATCTCTTATTATCTAGGCATCCAGCATAATCGGAGTCAGAATACCCCACGATCTCCAAATGATCAGATCTCCGATAAGTGAGCATGTAATCTTTTGTTCTCTGTAAATATCGTAAAACCCTCTTTGCTGCTGTCCAGTGATCCATACCAGGGTTGCTTAAATATCTGCCTAACACTCCAACTATGTATGCTATATCCAGACGCGGACACACCTGAGCATACATCAGATTCCCTACTGCAGATGCATAAGGGATCTTCTGCATTTCTTTAGCTTCAAATTCATTCTTGGGGCATTGAATGAGACTGAATTTATCACCTTTAGCAATGGGTGTATCACCTGGGGCACATTTGCTCATGCCAAACCTATCAAGCACCTTCTCGATATAGCTTTTTTGTGATAATCCAAGAATGCCTTGAGAGCGATCTCGGTGTATTTTTATTCCTAATAAAAAAGAGGCGTCCCCAAGATCTTTCATCTCAAATTTGTTTGATAGAAATCTCTTGGTTTCGTGCAATAAGCCTATATCGTTGCTTGCCAAAAGTATGTCATCGACATACAAGACTAGGAAGATACATTTGCTCCCACTGAACTTGTGATAAATGTATCCATCTACCAAATTTTCTTCGAAACCAAATGAAGAAATAACTTGATAGAACTTATGATACCATTGACGGGATGCTTGTTTGAGACCATAGATGGATTTCTTTAGTTTACAAACCATAGACTTTGGATCTCCGGTTACAAAGTTTTCTGGCTGTACCATATAAATCGTTTTCTCAATATCACCATTGAGAAACGTAGTCTTTACATCCATCTGATGTAGCTCTAAATCAAAATGAGCTACTAGTGCCATAATTATTCTAAAAGAGTCTTTCGAAGAAACTGGAGAGAAAGTCTCATTATAGTCAATGCCTTCTTTCTGAGTGAAATTCTTGGCAACTAGACGAGCCTTATATCTCTCGATATTGCCTTTAGAATCCTTTTTGATTTTGAAAATTCATTTACAACTAATAGGTTTCTTTCCTACTGGTAATTCGACAAGATCCCAAACGTCATTGTCTTTTATGGATTTCATCTCATCTTCCATGGTAGTGATCCACTGTTGGGATTTTGAACTTT
>JXTC01000293.1:382111-407279 GCA_002914845.1 Trema orientale
TATTTGTCTGTTTGCCTTTAATGCACTCAACACAAACTGTGAAGTCTATGAGATCAAGTGGGTCAAGAATTCCATCTGACACAAGACGCTGTATTCTCTGTTTAGAGATGTGTCCTAATCGCTTGTGCCATAACATAGAGGAATCCTCAGTGGTTTTTCGTTTTGTACCACATTTCTCGACATGTAAAGTTTCATTAATTGAGGTAATAGTGTCGACTTTATACAGGTTATCAATCAAAGTACTAGTCGCAAGAATATTGGAATTCTGAAAAAGACTAAATTTATTATTTCTAAATGAACAAGAATAACCGGATTTGTCCAAAACTGAAATGGAAATTAAATTCCGTCTAAATGACGGTACAACAAAAGTCTATCCAAATCCAAAAATTGACCAGGACCTAATTGCAACCTAAATAGTCCTATTGCCTCTACTATAGCTGTGTCCCCATTGCCCACATAGATGTATCTTTCAGCATCACTTGGTAGACGGCTCCTCAGACAACTCTGCATAGACATACTTATGTGAGTAGTGGCACTGGTATCCACCCACCAAGTATGATTGGGTACAGAAGCAAAAGTAACCTCAGAACAGACAAAATTGAGAAGCTTACCCTTCTTTAAACGCCAGTTGGCGTACTTGGGACAATCCTTCTTCATATGTCCTGCCTTCTTGCAGAAGAAACAAGCTGAATCCTCATCTTATTTCTTTTGCACTTTAGTATGTGAAGTCCCAGATGCAGCTCCTTTATCCTTAGTCCTTTTTCTCTTCTTATCTTGAGAGGTTGTTGCTAAGTGAGCACTCTCTGTCTTATCTCGCTTCAATCTATCCTCTTCTTGTACACACTGAGATATGAGCTCATTAAGAGTCTATTTTTCTTTCTGGGTGTTGTAACTCACCTTAAATTGACTGAATTATGGCGGAAGAGATAGTAAAACTAATTGCACGAGCAAGTCATCCGACAGCTCTAACTTTAGTGCCTTTAGTTTTGAAGCCAGATTGGACATCTCTATGATGTACTCCCTGATGTTCCCTTTACCTTTATAATGCACAGCAAGCAAGTTGCTCAGCATGGTACTAGTTTCCGCTTTTTCATTCTTTTGGAAACGCTCTGCAATTGCGTCAAGGAACGCCTTAACATTATCGACCTCTGGCACAACGCCCCTTATGGTCTCAGGTATGGAATGTTTCATGATCATAAGACTCATGTGATTAGAATGTTCCCACTGCTCAAAGTTCTTAACATCCATATCAGAACTTTCATCTGTAAGAGCAGCAGGTTGTTCCTTCCTGAGTGCAAGGTCTAGATCCATGCAACCGAGCACAATCATAACGTGCTCTTTCCACTTCTTGAAGTTTGTGCCGTTAAGCACAGGAATTGAATTCAAATTAGCAGATATACTTGAAGCAGAAACTGAACAGAGAACAAAAGCAGAAAATAACAACTCACATTAATAACATGTCATAAACTAAGCATATAAAATAAGATATACTAGCATGACATCAAACATATAAGGTGGGCTTCCATCACAAGATACCTAGAACAACATCAATAAGTCTTCCTTTGGGCCGACTTATTAACTTGTAAGTGGTACTCTTCAGTGTAGTGATCAAATATTGACAGTAAATCCTGTCAGACAGCAAATCTTCCTTTGGGCCGATTTACTGTCCACATGGAAACTTGATAACCATCACATAACTATTACCGTAGGTGTGTTCATTATTCGGCCAAATAATCACCTTCCTTTAGGCCGGTAATTATTCGCATGAACAATAAACACACAAACATTCAAATATTTCAAAATAAATAAATTTACGCAATAGAGGTTACTTTGGCAACATGTTGTTTCAACTCATCTATTTTTAAAATATTTAAACAAATAGTGCAAAGAAAATAATAACCAAAGTGCCCAGAATAAAAATTTCAATGCACAAAAAATAATGGATGACCGACTGAGTTTTAAGCACTTTTATCAACTCTTAGAACCAAATAGAGTTTTCAACGGATAAAGTGTGGGTCGTACTGAAGNTCTTCAGTGTAGTGATCAAATATTGACAGTAAATCCTGTCAGACAGCAAATCTTCCTTTGGGCCGATTTACTGTCCACATGGAAACTTGATAACCATCACATATCTATTACCGTAGGTGTGTTCATTATTCGGCCAAATAATCACCTTCCTTTAGGCCGGTAATTATTCGCATGAACAATAAACACACAAACATTCAAATATTTCAAAATAAATAAATTTACGCAATAGAGGTTACTTTGGCAACATGTTGTTTCAACTCATCTATTTTAAAATATTTAAACAAATAGTGCAAAGAAAATAATAACCAAAGTGTCCAGAATAAAAATTTCAACGCACAAAAAATAATGGATGACCGACTGAGTTTTAAGCACTTTTATCAACTCTTAGAACCAAATAGAGTTTTCAACGGATAAAGTGTGGGTCGTACTGAAGTTGGGTTGAAAAAACAAAAACTTGATTTGTTAAGTTTCAGGTTGGAACTCATTGAATTGAGTCGAAAACGACTTAATTCTACCCAAAACTAAGACCGTATGCTTTAAATAGGTCAAAAACGACCCAAAAAATTTTTCTGAACCCGATTGGTGGCGCTGCGACGCCAGTATATGGCGCCGTGGCGCCACCGCAGCCGTAAGAGTGGCGCTGCGGTGCCACCGTGCCTTAAGGTGGCGCTGCAGCGCCACTTGCATGGCGCCGCGGTGCCATCTCATCCATGGCTTGGTGCCGCGGCGCCACCAATACGGCACCGCAGCGCCGTGCTGCGGCCTGAATGTTGATTACCCGATTTTAAAATCGAGTAACTCAATCCTAATGCGATTTTTCGCCCTATTCTGCAAACTTTATGGCCCAAAACTCAGAATTCAACCCTCAAACACTGAATATCTCAACAAAATCATGAAAAATTCAACAATCATACATGTTATATCTAAACCCTAGAAAGCCAAATAGGTAAAGATATTACAAAATAGAGATATGTATGATTATCCTAAGCAATTTAACATGATTTCTAGCACTGATACCACTTGTTAGATTTACATAATGGATTGTTAAACCAAATACAATCCTAGGATCTATCATGTCAAATTGTCAGGAAAAGATTTGTTAAGAGAAACCCGTGACTAACCTGAATCCATTGAGTTTGACAGCAAAGGATGTGATCACGTAAGCGGAACCGATTGATTAGAGCCTGAGGGTAGAAGGTCTTCCACAACCAGAATACTGTATGTATACTCAATGGGTCTCTCTCTATTGATGGAGGTAGAGGAGAAGAGCACACATTTTATTTGGCTTGGGGACCAAAACCCTATAGTTATATCCTTATATACTAGTCACCAATAGAGACCCCATCAATCCTTATTGGACTAGGATTAGGTACCCACATATTACAGAGTCCACACCAAATAGGTAACTTCCTGAGCCATTAATTAGATCACTTAATGGCCCCACTTAATTAGACAGCCCTTATATTATATAATTGATATAAAAAACTCTGGCCCACATATTAGGTTACACGAGTAACCTAACATCTATTGCTCCATCATGATACTGCAACTTTGGTGTAATAAACTTGTGAGGAGAAATCATTTCCCCAATGTGCTTGGCTAATTGTGAAGTTTCAACTCCTTCCACCATAACATCTTGCTCCATCCTTGGTTCTGTAGCTTTTATCACTCGGAACTTCAAGTTTTTTATCTTCCAAAGCAATGCAACAACTTTTGGGTTATCGTCGCACTTGTAAGGGAACTTTGAACAGCAGGCAGGAATGGAGGTGAAAAATTTCTAGTTAGATTGAATACGGGTAGAGGTGGCAGATTTCCAGTGGGATAGGATATGTACCCATGGACCATGGGCATTCTAAATAAATAGATAGCAGGCATACCAGGCAAAGGGACATCTCTTTGTGTCACTCTACCTCCTGAGGATTGGTCACTTATTGTCGAGATATTAGAAGTTTAACCAGTTGCACAGGGGTCAATGATTGCATCCTTGATATTGGACTGAATTAAGTGGATAGGGTACCGAACTAGATAAAAAGATAACCATGCGAAATTTGTAGAGGCAGAGCACGCGGTGAGCTAGGATTCCCTATGTTGCCTTCTACTTGGGAAACATTGCTGAAGCCAAGGTTACTCACCCTAATTTAAGCCACGCTATCCAGTTTAGCTCTGATGGTCTAGTTCTCTGCTTAAATAGCTTGATTCTGTGTCATTACTTCTATGAGTTACTTTTTTCTAGTGCTAGTTATTTTTCTATTGAAGAGGCTTCCATAAATCTATTGTCATTCAACATGGTCAAAGGAACTCCTAGTGAATATGGGTGATCTTTAGGGAATGATGACCAAAGGCCACATAGTCGGCGCTAAGTTGTAGAGCCAATATATGTTACCCGAACGGGAAGCCAATGATCACTACGAAATCTATAGCCAGAATTTTTTGGAACACATAAGGGTACTTGCAAAAAAGAGATTCTGAAGCTCAAGTTAATATTAGTATGTATAAATCAATATGAGAAATCTATACATATTTATATAAAAGATATCTCCTTTTTAGTAGGATTCTTCATAATTAACTCATATAATCAATTAATTGAATAAAATTCGGATTATCAGATTACAAAACTCAAAAGAAAAAAGATAAATACCTTAATAAAATGAAATATTTACTTTTCTGGATAAATATCGATATAGAATCCTATTCAAACTAGTATCTTGCTGGACCATGCTAGAATAAAGCTGACTACAAATTTCATACGGAGTCATATACTCTATTTAAAATTTTTAATCAGCACTTTATCTTTCTGATGAAACTTAATTTCTCAGACAGGTGGATGAATGAATTGAGAGTAATGAAATTCAACTCCAGTAATAACCAACAAGATTATGATCCATAACATTCTCCTAAATAGGAGATCGGGTTATAGCTAACATTACCAAGTTGACTTATATAATTATTGGGTAAAATCTCTTATGGCACTCAACTAAGAAAATACTTACAAGATGTGTGAATGGTAGATATTATATTTGATAAATTTGCTTTCGACCAATAGAACCTTAAATGGTGATTAATTAAGCACAAACCAGGCATATACTTAGTAATTTTGCTCTAAGAGATGTCGATATAAGTTTGACATAAATTAGAAAATAAAACTACATTTTTTTTCGAAGGAAATTGTACAAATAAATAATAATAATAATAATAATAATAATAATAAAAAAAGACAAAGAAGACTCAAGTTCTATCTATGTATTATTTCCCAATGTGTGACTTTGTTTAGATACTCAATAATCCCCCTTGATTGAAGTACACGGTCCCTTTCAAACGATAATCTAATATGTGCACAAATAAATTAATAATAATAATAAAGACAAAGAAGACTCAAGTTCTACCTATGTAGTGTTTTCTCAATGTGTGACTTTGTTTGGATACTTAATAATCCCCCTTGAGTGAAGTACACGGTCCCTTTCAAATGATAATCTAATATGCCCTTTGATCTTCCATCACCCCTTAACAATCAAGTTATCATCCAGTTCACTGTCTATACACCTCCAAGTCTCCACCATGTTCTCCCCGTGTTACTATGGAGGGATATTAGTTAGAAAATCATATTTGCACCGAAAAAACGGGCCCAAACATATTAAAAATTTTTCTCAAAACTTTTATCTTTATGAACCTATAGTATTAATCATAGAAATCAAATTGCAGAAGAACAATTAATATGATTCATTATCTCACAATAACTATCAGCGTATCTTCGTTTTCGTGTCTTCTAAACCACGTACGGGGCTTCCAAGCCAAGCCTCCAACACCAATGGATCAATGAGTGGGTATTACAATAACAATATATCTCACACTTTTTTGATCTTACAATATTTTTAACACATGAGATTGCAAAGTTTGATTCTATTGAGAATTGGAGAGTTCTTTCTTTTTTTTTTTTTTTTTCTCTTAAGCTTTTGGAGGTTTTGTAGAAAATAATATGTACGTCTAAGTTCCTGTTCTAGGGTTACTCTTTTGAATAAGTTTTAATTAAATAGTTTAATAAAATAATTAAATAATCCAATTAATTTTAGAAATTAATTAAATTAATTAAAGAGATAAAATCCCTTCACTTTAAAAAGGGTTACACGCCACCTACAGATTCTCTATAATTGGCGTGTAACACCCCCTCCCAAAGGGTGTTTTAGTTTTTTAAATTTTCCAAAAATTATTTTTCTAAAACATCTCTATAATTTGCTATTTGAAATTCAAAATTTAAATACAATTAATTAGAAAATTATCCTCTCTTTTAAGAGAGTATTTTGTGCTAACTACAAAGAGCTTCCTATTACAATATGGATATTCACAATATTCTATTCAAAATTAATTAATAAATAATAAAAACTTTTAATTATAACAAGTTATCAGAAAATAATATTTTCTAGACATATTATCAAGCATGTAATAATAGATATATTATAATATCTAATGCAATGTTATTAGAGGTGGCATTAGAACCTATGGACCTATAATTCAAGTTCCAGTAAATTTTGATGATTAATTAAACTTTTTAATTAATTTGTCAAATTTATTAATTTCAGTATTACTCTACAAAATATTTAGAATTGCACTAAAACTACAGAATTAATTTTACGCAGAAAACAGTAAACAGTCCATTAATTTAGTCACTATATCTAGTTCAATCTTCCATAAACGATTCGTAATTAGAGTTATGTTAATTTTCTATTTATCTCTCTAATTACATATCTCTTTATCATTGTGTCTTATTATTTCTCTAATAAACAATTAATTTATAAATCTATTACAAATTAACTGCTCAAAGTATTCAAGTCCGGAATTAATATACAAGGGAATCATCTTTCTGACTTTCCTCATGAAGAAATAGATTCCATTTCTATAAGTTATATTTCTAGTTATCCATCTCATTATGTTCCCAAGATAAAAGTAATTCTACTTTTTAAAAAAAATCGTAACAAGTATCTCAAAAGACATAATATTACAAATAGAAATCTATAACTACTCAGGATTAAAATTAACCTATAAATGATCATCTTTTGAAGTTATTTAAATTCTCAATAGTTAGCGAAATTTATGTGAAATTCACATTGCGTATGGTCTAGTTCTATATAATCTTATTATACAAAGTATCTCCATCTTAATATCTCTATATCAATAGTCCGGATCAGACTATTATATTCTCAATGTTAATGGATTATACTAATAATATTTAATTAAAGATGTTAACTTTAATTAATTATTATGGGCGTTATTTAGTTTATTATCCACAAATTTAATCCTCATATATATATATAACACTTATATACCAAGGTTATAGTCATATTAATAAACTAGAAATTTTCTGATAGTTATTAGGTATACAAAATATGCATAACTCAAATAGAAAAATACCAGTTTATTTATTCATCAAAAATCTAAATACATGTTTCAAGGGCAATAACCCTAACCAGGAAGGCCTACATTGAGCGTTTACGGAATTTTCAGTGACCGATACATGGAATATTGCTGATTGCATTACTTGTTGTGCTGTGGATTTCTCATATGTTCCCCTTTTGAGATGGAAGCCCAATTCGTTGTAAAAAAAACCCACGACACCACACATAACATGCATTTCTAAACATCTAATCGCATGATAATCAAATAGTATATAAATATGTCCAAATCTCGTAAAAATATAACGATTCAAAATTATTAACTAGTATTAAGATTTTTCCTTCGTCCTTGCTTTGACAGATTCCCTAGGAAAATAGTAAGCCACGTAGACAAGATGATTAGATTCGTTGTATGGGATTCCTTGTAGTTTTGTGTTAGCTAGGTAATAACGGAATCAATTGTCCTACACAAGTGACTGCGATATTCACTCTTGTAACAACGACGAGTCATATATAGTAATAATATGTCAGAACTCAGAAGCTACTGAATATTACCAAATTATAAATTCTAAAACAAATTGATGTGGACAAACGGGCTCTGGCCAAACCAAAGAATTACGAGCTTGGCTCATATAAGAGCTTACATATATGGCTAAAACTAGTCTAATCAAGACCCCACATCACTCTGTAATGCATGTACAAACTTAACTATAGAATGCTCTATTATTAACGAACGAAAAAAAAAAAAAAAAAATCTATAGAATGCTCCATTATATCCTAGCCTATTGGTCTAGTACTGCGCTGGTGGGGATGAAGTAGTCAGGCCCCTCTTTTTTTTGCGTGTGTGTATTTTACTGGTGGGGATGAAGTAGTCTGGCCCCCTTTTTTTTTTTTTGTGTATTTTACATATGGGTACCGATGAAATAAGTAATCCAATATAGCTCAACAAATTCACAATCGGTGGAATTGGGAGTACAAGTACGGCAAAGAAAAACTTATGAGCGTGTTTAGTGTTTAGATATCCGTATTAAAAAGAAAAAAGAACTGTAAAGAAAGAGAATATGGAAAGGAATGAGAAAGCAAAGCAATTATTTTTCGTTCTTAAAATAATTAGGTGGCCGAACTTATTCGAGATTTAGGAATATGAATCAAACTTTAGTCAATTACGTACTAAAATGTGGGAAGTTGTTTGATGAGAGGCTTTTAGAGGTTTTTTTTTTTTTTTTTGGGTAATGAGTTTGATGAGATGTCAATGTTTCGTTTTTTTTTTTTAATAAAATAATGTTTTTTTTTTGAAAGAAAAACAACTTCATTAATACTTATGGCACGTTTACTTCGTTGTAATCGTAATCGGAATAAATAAAATGAGAAATGAATGGGAATACAATAGAAGGGTATGGGAATCATTATTTGTAGTAGATTGTTTACTTAAAACTAATAGGAATGGGAATCGTATTCATTAGAATACTATTCATTTGTTTACTTAACCTAGGAAAAGTAATGGGAATGTGTTATATTTACTAAATTGTCCTTTTAAATATATATACGATTTAAAGTAGATAGATTTTTTAGGGTAAAATTATATTTTATAATTTTAATAATTAAAAAATAGGAAAGGAGTGTTTACGGGTAATCAGACTCCTTAGGGTGTTGGTGGGGAAAGTATTCCCATTCTTTTCTCCTAAATTTGTGTGGGCCCCACATATTTCCCCCTTTCCCATATTTTAGTAAACCTTTGTATGGGAATCATTACCCCACATACCATTTCCATTACTCTTTAGTAAACATGCCATTAAATAAGAGTTACAATAGCAAATCGAATTACATATAACCTCTTACAATGAGAATCAAAAAAGCAATTCATACACTTAAAAATAGAAAAAACCTTCAAATGACTTGGAGTAAAGTTACTCCCCGACAACGATCTTAGATAAAAACCCCATAAAGGATAAAATAGAGTTCTTCAATGACTTGTTTTGATTCTTCCCGATCCGAATTGGCATTTCTGATTGATTCACTGAAGGAGATTCTGCCAACTCCGATCCGCCATAGTAACTACCTTTCCAGATCTAAATAAAAAATGATACAGATCTGGAGAACCACCATATCTCTAACGAAGAAAAAACAAAAAATAACTCAAGCCACCACATATCTAAATCTGGGTATATTAAAACTACCATATATCTGGATCTAGAAGACTATCACTGAAAGAGATTCTGCCAACTCCGATCCGTCATAGTAACTACCTCTCCAGATCTGAATAAAAAATGATACAGATTCGAAGAACCACCATATCTCTAACAAAGAAAAAACAAAAAATAACTCAAGCTACCACATATCTAAATCTGGGTATATTAAAACTACCATAAATCTGGATCTAGAAGACTGTCTTCCTAAATAGAAGGATTATTTAAAAATAAAACTAAAAACAGGAAAAAACAACATAAAAAACCTATACCGGAGAGAGGGAAGATTCTCCTCCCCAGTAGGGGAGGAACTTGCTAAAAGAGGAAGTGAGGAGGAGCCGCAGGGGGGAGGGCTCTCTGCTACGGAGGACAGAAGAGGGAGCAGGTAATTAGTCTCAAGAAGGTTTTGAATCCTTACTTTTTTAAAAAAATAATGCTATGTGTTCCAACTAGTTTAACAAATTTTTTGTACTAACACATGTGACAAGTGATTTATCATCATTCAATTGGTATATTAAAATTTTGTCACAAATAAATTTAAACCATTTACCAATAGATTTTTGACAGCTCATTTGCCATATGTGTTAGTACCTTTGGTAAACAAATTGGGATACCTAGCATTATCCTTCTCAAAATAATGGTGAATGTACGTCATTCTATAATTATTTCAATTAGATTGATAATAAAAGAAAAAAGGATATCAAGTTTTTATATATGTTTCTCTTCCCAATATTACTAATTATGAGGGACAATTAAAAGTTGTTTCCTAGTAGTATAAATAAATACATGGATAGTCCTCTCTCTCTAAAACTCATCTTATTCTTTGATCTCGTCACAACATTTTTATCTTGATTTTTCATCTTTCTAATCTCCCTGTTTTGGGGTTTTCCTAATTTTTAGAATTAAATCTAAATCATAAATTAGTACCCATAATTATCAAGAGCTAATGGAGCTTTATTGGACTCAATTGGCGTCATGAGTTGGTAAACTCCTATCTACTTGGCAAGAACTCATTGGACAAGACTTGAAGCATTGACACATCATTCCTCCTTAGCCTACAAGATGAAGCTATCTAATGCTATGAAGATACTTCATTAACTTGGACAACAAACAAAATTCTTCCACAAGAGATTGGCACCTCTTCATTCTAGAAGCTTCAAAAAGCTTCTAAATTGTAGCCTAAGATCTTGTACACTAAGTACTTACAAGCTAAGTACTTTTAGATCAAGTACTTACAGGTCAAGTACTTATAGATCAAGCTAGTTTGGCCCTAAGAGATCGACACCTCATTCCCTTTGTAAAACAAGACAAAGCATGTTTTGCCTATAAATAGAGGTAGAACCTCTTCATTTGGGACAATTATTCATTCAACTCATTTTTCTCTTAATACAAGCTCCATTTTTCTCTTAATTCTCTCTCTCAACCGGTCTCACTTTCTCTCTTTTGCTCTATTTTCCTCTCGTGTTTGTTACCACCCGAAGCCTTAGTGCTTTGTATCTTCACCTATCCTCGTTATTATCATCTTCCCCACCATCAACATCACCACCATTATCTTGTTATTTCTCCATCGCCCGTAGTTACCAAGTCTTAAGTTGCATGCACATGCATCCATCCTTATCATATTCCTCTCGGCTTCCAATTCTTCATCAACCTGTGGCTGTCCTCATCGTAATCCTACTCACGCTTGCACAAGACTTGTTCACCAAGTCCTTTATTTATATAAGTTCATGCATTTACTACTTTAGTTATTGCATTCTCCATCATCATCTTGTTATTATTATCTAAGTCGTGACCAATTTTCGGTCATTTTCATCTCATCTTCATATACGTCTTTGCATCTTTATTATTATTTCTCTTTTATACTCTTGTACGTTCACATATACATATATCTATATATATACATTCATATATTTTTATTTGCTTATACATGTATAAGACTAGTACAAAAAGTTGTCTAACCGGTATATCTATAAATATTTATATAGGCTTGGATAATCTTGTATATACCCATTTTAGGCTCATTTTTATCTATTTACATACTTTAGGCTCAATAGTTACTTTATATCATTTCCTATACCATAATTATTTTTATACCATCTTCATATTATCTTGTTATTTTTACGTTACTACTAACTTGTATAATAAGTTATTTTGCATATAGGCTTTAATATTTGCACTTCAGTGATCTGTAGATACTGAGCTACTCTCCTCGAACTCTTTGCTATTAGGATATTTGCCCTAAAAAGTAGATTTCTAATTTTACCCTTTGGTATAAATAATTTTCTCTTATATGCAATTATGATATTGGCTAGATTAAACTGTCCCAGTTGAATAGTTTATTTATCTAAAAAAGATTCTATGACTTTATTTGTATATAAAAAAACAAACATGATTAAGTGTTAATTATGGAGAGACTTGTTTTTTTATCTAAGTCTAAATGAATTAGTTTACAATCTGTAAATAAAGATAGAATACTTTAAAGTCTCATCTCAAGTCCCAGTGTTCCACAGGATCAAGAAGGTGTTCTTGATCGTTCTCCAACAAAAGTTTCAACTTAGTACCCACTCGCCTCATCAATCAAGAGCAAGAGCATAGGCAAGAAGATCTAGGGTTATAGATTTGATCACCATCAACAAGGAGATCAAAGAAGAACACGCTGTAAGAGGTAAACCCTAATCTCATATGTAAAGTTTTGTATCTAGATTTGATTTATGTTATACATGATCTTGTATATATTGTATGCATGTTCTATAGTTATGAAAACTGTTTTCATGTAAAAATTTTAAAATCTAAATCCGCTAATTTTTTCGCTACATTCATGATGTGATCATATATTTTCTATATTTGCATGCATGCATGATTTTTCTAAGTGTTAGGTCAATTTACTAACATGCGCTTGATCTGTGGCACGAGTTCGGGATTTCGTGTTCTATCATTATCTTTTATTATATTTTATCTATTTTTTTTATCTAACCTCTCATTGGCTTCTATTTGACACTATAGTCAGTTTATTCGCCTCTATCAACTAGACTTCTCTATCATTATTGTATTATTATATTATTGTTATCTTGTAAACCTGTTATCCTAGCAACTGCCTATGTACAAGGGCACCGTGAGCAGTGTTGTTGCTTGTTACAACCGCCTATCGGGACTTCGATACGTAGTGACAGTGTTGTGATAGCACTTACGTCTTTATTATTATTACGTCATCATTATTATTATTATATCATAAGTACATTATCCTTGTAACTGCTAACGTGGCGAGGACGCTGTGGGAAGTGTATCGACCGCCCATCAGGACTTCGACAGGTAGATAGTATTGTGATAACTCTTACACCTATGTACACTTTGTAATCTAACCATAATTCCAGTTATCCTATGCTTTATTTTAATTAATCACAAGTCTCATTAATTAATCAGAACACGAGGTCTAATCCCAAATAATCCCTCTTTGGTAGGACATATGTTTTTTTTTTTTTTTTTTTCAATAATCCTCCCATTTGTCCCCTTTTGAAAAAAGTAAATAATAATATCTCTTTCATTTGTGTGAAGGTTTTGGGGCTTAATAGTTATTTGACTATTGTTTTGCCCAAAACTTAGTATATGACCAAGTTTAAAAGTTTATAGCTAAATGTCTAACTCACTTAATGACACAAATTGAAATACAACTTATTATGCAACTGAAGTTTTAAAAGAAATGTACACTTATCTATAACTTATAAAACATGAATATCTACTTAAACTAATTTAAAATATTGGTCATCTACCTAGTTTTCTCGAAGGGGGTTTTGTTCTCATAGATTTATTCTTAGGGTTTTTAGCATGATTAGTCCCTCAATTTTTCGATGATTTGCAATGTTTCTCCTAAACTTTTTTTTTGGCACTTGGGACCCTGAATTTAGGATTTTCGGCATGATTAGCCCCTGAATTTTTCGTTGATTTGTAATATATCCCCTGAACTTTTTTTTTTGGCAATTAGGACCCTGAATTTAGGGTTTTTGGCATGATTAGCCCCTGAATTTTTCGCTAATTTGTAATATATCCCCTGAGTTATGTACAAATTTTTTAAGGGCATAATGGTTATCTCACTTGGTTTGGAGACAAAAATAACAAATGAGAGTTTGGAGTGGAAAAATAGTTTTAAAATTCAAATTTTTAAACAATTAAAGAATAAATTACAAATCAGCGAAAAATTCAGGGGCTAATCATACCAAAAATCCTTAATTTAGGGTCCTAATTGCCAAAAAAAAAAGTTCAGGAGATACGTTGCAAAAAATTCTAAATTCAGGGTCCTAATTGCCAAAGAAAAAAAGTTCAAGGGGATACATTGTAAATCATCGAAAAATTCAGGGACTAATTATGCCAAAAACCCTTATTCTTATTCTTATGATAGTTTTATATCCTACTAAATTTTAGATCTATATAGGTTTTTTTTATTTTACTTATTTTTCGTTAAGTGTTATGTGTTTCTCTTCTAGATATAACTTTTCTATGATCTAAATTTGTAAGAAATTCAATACAAACACTACGTCATTTATGCAAATAGAATCTATTAAGATTGGTGCAATATTTGAAGATGACGAAGATTTACATCTTGTGACATCTTTGAGATTCATTGTGGTTGTTGTGCATATTGTGAATTCTTCTAATAGTATGTCTAGCAATAATGTTAGTAATATAAAATTTTCGTTAAGAAATACGGGTTTTGTTTGGAAATGAAGAGGCACACAGGTACGTGTACATAATTAGTCTTTTATATGTTGATATTTTGTTTTGTGATTGAGTTTATTGTAATTGTATTGCTCCTGTTGTGGAAAATAATTTATTTCAATAAACAATTTCCTTTTTACATTAAAAAAATAATAAATAAGCATAAGGGTAAATGGAAATTATATTTCCACTATATTATTTCCAGACTTGCAAACGTGACTTAGAAGTTATAGACGGCAAAAGATGCATTACCATTAAAATATAAATATTTAAAAGGAATAAAATCAACAACAACAAAAAAAAAATACACACACATACACATACTATATTTAGTGTTTTAGCAAAAAAGAAAAAATCCCACATTTTTTCATTTAGGGTTTGTAACATTAAAGATCTCTGAATTCCTTATATAGTGACAATTTGATCTTTGAACTAAATAAATATCTAGAAAAGTCTCTAAATTAACTAATTAGCGACAGTAAGATCCCTTTTACTTATAATTGAGGATTTTCATAAAGAAATAAGAGGTATTTCTAAATCTTAAAAACTTGCCTATGTATCTGAAGGAAGAGAGTTTTATTTTTATTTTTATTTTTATATAAATGCATGTCACACGCCTTTTTTCGGTCTCATTTTGACAGTGTTAACATTGTTAAACAAGAAAGGACATTATTGTCACTAATAGGTTAATTAATGAACTTTTTTGGATATTTATTTAGTTTATAAATTAAATAGTCAATTATAATTGAAGAATTCAAGGAACTATAGTGCCACGAACCCTTTCATTTATATAAAATTCAATCTTTATTTTATGTTATTCTATTCAAATAGTATGAAGCCCATAAATATAGTTAAAATTGAAACTTAAAATTATTAAAACGACGTCTTACCCTTTAAACTCATAAAACATAATAGAAAGTAATAACCAAAGTTTAAATTATTAAAAACAATTAAAAAAAAAAGGAGAGAATGACAAAAGTTTTGCAAAAAATAACAATTTCTCGTTTTGTCATTTTATTTAATTTTTTTCCACTTTAAGTGAAAATTATAATCATTGAATCTAAAAAGAGTTTATATTATTCAAAACAATTAAAATGAAAAAAAAAAAAGAAATTTTCTGTTTTATCTTTCTCTCATTTTTATTGTACTTCTCATTTTAAGTGATTTCAGTTATTTAAACTACTTTCACTTTTAATAATTCTTTTTTTATTTATACTTTATAAGTTGAAGTGTAAAAATATATTTTTCTACAATCTCAAGTTTCAATTTTGACCATACGAGAGCCGTCTTAATCTGATATAAATGAAAAGATAAGTGTTTTTTTCCCAAAACACTAAAGGTGGGATTTTTTATTTTTTTTTCATATTCCAAATTATGGTTGATATTTCTTATCCATTCATGATAACTGGGGGCAATGTGTTTGATTTATGCTTTGTTCTCTCTTTATTAGTGTAACCCACGTGATTCATTTTGAGAATTGTGACAATTTCTATTCACAAATCACAAGGTCGATCGTTCCTTATTCCACTTCTTTCTTTTAGCTATTTTCTGACTTTCATATGCAAATAATACCTCTTGGGAACTTGCGTTTCAATGCCAAAAATAAAAACTGAATCTTTGGTAAAACTCATAATCAGATACAGTAAACTAAGGGAATGCTTGGACACATTTTTAATTTTTTGTTTATAAAAATAAAAAAAATTATGTTTCAAATTTTAAAAATAAGAAACTTGTTAGAAACATATTAAATCGTTTTTACTTTTTCAAAACAAAAAACATAAACATATTGGTAACTAAAACAATACAATTTTAAAACTTTTTTGAGAAAAATATCACTTTTAAAAATTTATTTAGAAAAATACCACATATGAAAATACTCCTTTAAAACTTTTGTTTAGAAAAATATTAGTTTTTAAAGTTTATTTGCAAAAATACTATTTAAAAAAATTTATTTAGAAAAATATCACTTTTTAGATTCATTTTTGTTTAAAAAAATTTTGATTTTTAAAACAGAAAACAAAAACAATGTTGCCAAGCATATTTTCTAAGAAAATTAGTAAATTATAGCGCCCACACTCTAGTGGTAACAAATCAATTCAAAAACCCTAACCTTCTCTCTCTCTCTATTTGCGTCTCCTTCTCTGGTCTCCTTTCCTTATTTTATTCTTCCTCATCTTCCCTATTTCTTTTTTCTTTTTCAGTTTAATAATTCTAAATTTAGACATGACTTGTAGTAACACATTTTGTGTAGATTTTAGTCTGATCTAGATTCCGATCTAAATTTTAAATCTGAGATTTCTTCTCTATTTAGTGGCCGGTTTTTGTTTTTTTTTTTTATTTTTTTTTTCCACATGCATAAATCTCAATATGTGTTAGCCTCATATAGTCTATCTCGCTAAGAACACAGCCAGAAGCAATTGTTGAAGCAATAGAATATTTTGAGGAGTTTGGAATTGTAATCTTTATGCTTACATTTGTAATTTGAAGCTTTTTGATTCGATTAATGATATTCCCTTGAGTAATCCGTTTATATTAAAAAAAAAAAGAAAGAAAATTAGTAAATTTTTATTTATTTAAACAGAAAACAAAAAACAAAAATGTATACAAGTAAACCCTAAATGAAAAAGAGAATTTTTAAACTTTCAAGAAATGGCCTAAAAGTTTGGTAACAAAGAAGTTCTGAAAAGCAATAAACAAAAGTAATTAATGTGGAAACTATAATGGTGAACTAGAAAACATGAAAGAGCAACTAATCTTCGAGACCATCCAAATTATCTCTCCGGAAGCTAGCGAGCGAAGCTTGATCAAACTCTTGACACTGTTACAAGAATTAGCAAATCTATTAGTCTGAAGATCAAATCAATCCAATCCCACCGAGCTTGTGGTCTAGTGGTAATCGTTGTTTTCTGGGGGCAAGAGGTCCCGGGTTCGAACATGGGTGGCTCCTTCGGGAGTCTTAAATGTGAGGATACCTACCTGCCAGTCCATGCCCGATCCTCTACTCCCGGGTGCCGTTACCGCTAGTAGCTCGGCTGGGGTTCAGGTGACTCACTCCACCGTTCGGTGGTGGCGGCCTAAAAGGTCTTGGGGGACATTCCTGAGCGGGGTTGGAGCTCCTATGATCACGCCCAAAAAAGGTTGCCACGCTGGTCGCCCCCTCCTCCCCTTTTTAGTTATCAAAAAAAAAATCAATCCAATCAAATAATGTCTCGAAAGTCCGAAGAAAATAATAAACAGAAAATTGCTGAAATTGCAACCAGACATTATAGTGTAGCCAAAACAGGGGTGAAAGAAGAAAAAAAAATAAATAAAAGGGTAGGAAAGCTGATGTAAAGGAGATATGAGACTAGAAAGGCTCTCTATTATAGACTGAGCCAGTAAGGTAGATGCCAAAAAGTCTAATATCACTCTGTCTCAAAAAGAAGGATAATATATAATGTGTTAGAATCCAATGAAAATATCTGACCGTCCAATACAGAAGAATACAGCAAAACTTCGTCTAATGTGGTCACGTAAAAAATGAGACACCAAACCATCAGATCTACTTGCTTCAACAAGAAAGGCATGCTAAAGAGTGTTATATCAGATTCAACTAAAGGAAAATTGATAAAGTTTTGTTGTATCAACTTTTTAAATTCAGAACATATACACCCTTGAAGAAAAGGCGAAAAATAGAACTAAGATCTAATGTGAAAGTTGATGTAATGTGAAAGTCAAACTAACTCTTTAATATTGAAAAATTAGGTTCATGGAAGATGAAAATGAATCAAAAGAAACTAAGATCTTGAATAGAGAGATGAGAGAGAAGGAACACCTAGATACTTCGGTGTTGAACCAATTCTAGCGGGCAGCGTTCTTACTCCGAATCTTCAGAAGGCTCGTCAAAGGAGCTTATATCAAGCTGGTAGCGAAGAATTCCCCCAATGCCACCATACCCTTTACAGAACTTTGAACCTTCTTGTGATTTATCAGTGACCAGATCAAGTGAGCAACCAAACTTCTTGTGCTCATTAGCTAACCACTCTAGCAGAGGCATGTTTTCCAAGGTCTCCAGTTCAGATGAAGTGGCCGAATCCCGGAAATTACTCTGGTCGGCCTCTTGTTCTTTGTTCATGTGCCTCACAACAATCTCTTCAGTCACCCTATTTTTCAGGACATGCCTATTTATGTCTAAACTCTCCCATACAATGAGTTTCTCAATCGCACCCATTTCAAGAATTTTCATCGTATCATCGATGCCGTAGACGTATTTTAGAGTGTCCTGCTCAATCTGTTTGAAAAAGTCCTCAATCAAGCACTTTTGTTTTACGAACTGCACATTGGAGAGAATCTCAGCAGACAGTTCAATGGCCTGGTTGAAACCAGTTTCCCCTCCATAGGAAATATCCACCACTTTTAGTATCTTGGCTCGAAGGCGGGGGTCAAACACAGCACAGAAGATCGGCCTTAAGGTCGGCCGATCCAGCAAGCACTAGTCCAGCAACATTAGGCATGTTGGTTTTGTGATCAATAAACAACTCGGCTGCTTTCTCCGCCGCCTTGGTAACATAGTTGTGGCGGCTCTCCATTCGGAGACGGCTAAATCGCAATGCTGATTGCCCTCCTCTGCCATGTTTCTTAGGAAGGTCGACTGTGGCTCTGTGAAGCACCTCCCTGGTGTTGCCACTCAATGTACCGAAAAGGTAGCCACCACCATCCATGATTATAAAACCAAACTTGTCATCAGATTCCAGGAGATCACTTAGAACTTCTGTATGGAACCTTTTGTCACAAATGTAAAGGGATGTATTGATGGGCTTGAATGGTACAATTTCATGTGTGACCTTCTTCTCCTTCCCATCTTCAGTTACCATTGTTCCGGTATATATGGCAAGTCCATTTGGAGGAACCTTGTTGTACAGCTTGAGCCTCTGCTGAGCAGACTTAATTGCGCCCAACACGGATTGACGGTTCACCCTACTCTTGATTTTTGAAGCATTACCAAATTCATCTCCCAGCAACTTAGTAAGTTGAGATACTTGATCACTTGGAGATATGATAAGAGAGATCATGCTAGTGCCGTTTCCTTTAGCGGCTTCAAGTGTTTTAACCAACTTCTTCATTCTCCAAATCTCAATGTACTTATCGGTGTCACTACAGTCAGCCATTGGAATATCCGAGAGTGACTGCAGGATAAGTGGCCAATCTACCTGACAAGATAGAGATAAATATGAATTACACATGCATAAACGTGTATAAGAAGGACAAATTCACGAAATCTAGAATAATATTTCAAGTAATTAAAGACCTAGGCAACATTAGAAGCTCTAGTTATACAAGAGGTATTTAGAATGACTTAGAAAGATTAGCTTAAAAAGTGGTCAAGTACACAAGAACCTTCAACACATATAACGTACTTGAATTGAGTGGACAAGCATAAGGGAAATCGCATAAAAAATAATAATAATAATAATAAGATCATATTTTGAGTTACTATACCGAGGATAAGGCAATTTAACATGGATCGTTATCGACTAGAGTCAAAGGGGCAATAAGAGATGGAATATGAGTTGGGTGCAGAGGTTGTAGATATTGAAGTAAGGGGAATGGTCAATTAACCATGATGTAAATGCAAATGAGTATAGATCATAATAATATTCAGTTGCATGTGTAATTATATTCCCATTATTAATTATTTTAAGAAGAAGTTTAATGGTAAAATAAAAGTAAAGGCTTTACATATAAAGTTGCCATCTTGTTCAGACTTAAGTTGCAATTTCTTTCAAATTTGGAGACGGATATTTTCATTCCTAAAATCAACTTACAATAAGATTAAGAAGAAAAAAAAAAAAAAAAGAAAGAAAGACTCATGATGTGACAAGATAATTGATGAAATTTTATGGTCTCCAACAACAACCTCAGCAAGTATTTGTATATTTTAGAAGTAAAAATAGTCCAACTACAATCCTAGTACACACAGTAATAAATACATGCATGTAATCTTTTATAAAAGAAATATAACCCTTAAATCATGATTTACTGTTCATCAGGCCGGTTGGATCCGTAAAACCATCTAAAGCATAATTTTTAGGGCTCCAGAAAAATTTAAGTTCCACCCAAGCCAAGATCAATATTAACATGTCACATAATCTTATCAGACCAATTAATATCTTGGTATTGGACACAAATTAAACTCGTTAATACTTGAAGCGAACCGAAAATACCCATAAAATAATCAAATAAAAACTACAACGAGAACAACAATAACATAAAATTAAAAACATCACATTTCAGAATACGTAAGATAGAACAAATAACGGCAATTAAAAATAATATACAAATTATCAAATAGGATGAAGAACAAACCTGATACGAGAATTAGGAACTATGACTTTGTCGCAATAAACAGAGAGAAATTTAACAAGAGAAGATGTAATCTCTCTAAGCAGGATGTCTCATATATAAATATGGGCACCAATTCCGTAAGTATTTTTTTTTTTTATTTATGCATAAGTATCAATTTGGCCAATAAAAATTTTTGCACATTTTTTTATATTAAAAAGTATAAGAGAGAAAAAGTATTAATGATGCACGTCTTTTCATGTACCTTATTTTAGCCATTGGATCACCATTAAATGATGATCACCATTAGATGATAATCTAATGGCTAAAAAAAAATACCTACACATAAGTAAAAAAAAAAAAAAAACCTACTGAATTGGCAACCTATATATATGGATATATATACCGTACGGTCCAAGGATTCGTTGGAGTTGGAAAACACGTTTTCTCCCCCTTTTATTTAATATTTTTTTCCGGATAATCTCCTTGGAGAATACTTTTTTTTTTTTGAATAATTGTTTTTTTCGGGTAATCTCCTCAGGGAACACGTTGTTTACTTTTACTCAAAAAGGCCAAAAAGAAAAAAATAATTATTTAATTATTGGACCTTTTACAAAATCCAAGCACAAAGTCCAACAATTTAAAAATAAGAAATTTGATCTTGGGCTTTTTGGCCACATGACCGAATTTATGATCATAATTTACAAAATGTTTGTTTTTCAAACAACGTTAAAACATGTTGGAATTTTAAAAATTATTTAAAAAATAACAAGTTTTCATACTTAGTAGGGATAACGGTAAAAAAATACTCTGAACTTTGGGTGTTCTGCAATTTAAACCATGAAATTTAGACTTTGTAAAATAATACTCTGAGATTAAGAATTTCTGAAAATTAATACCCTGGACAGATTTTTTGACCAATTTTAGGAACGAAAAAACAATAATATCTTTCATTAAAACTAGATTAATCCATATTATTCATCTTAATTTTGAGGATATTATTGTATTTTATCAGTTAAAACTCAACACAGGGTATTAATTTTCAGAAATTCGTAATCTCATGGTATTATTTTGCAGAATCCAAACTTCAGGGTTTAAATTGCAAAACATCCAAATATGAGGATATTTTTTTGCAGTTATCCCTACTTAGTATATCAAAACATATTGATTTATTTTTGAAATAAATTATTTTACTTTTTAAAAAATTGATTTACTTCATAAAAAATTGATTTACTTTATTTAGTATATCAAAATATATTAATTTATTTTTTCAAATTGATTTACTCTATAGAAAAATAGATCAACTAAAAACGGCTATTTATGAAAATAAAATTATAAAGTATTTATTTATTAAATAAGTGTAAAAAATTGCCCTTTTTTAATTGATCTTCAAAAAAGGCCATCTCTTATAAATAATTTTTTATTTTTTATAGTAATTTTTCAAAAAAAAAATGAAAAGTCTCAGATTTTGAAATACTTCATCAATTGATAAAAGGTGGTATTATATAAATAAATGTGGGATTTAAAAATAGACCACATGGGATCTTCATTTTTTCCAAAAAAAATTGTAGCATAAAATCAAATTTCTTATAATTATTTAATTTTCTTTGAAAATAAAAAGATAGCAATTTATTTGTATGTAACTATTGCTGGCTCCAAAGATTTCCCCGAAAGTTTGACAAGAAAAAGGGAAAAAAAGGTTGACACCATATTAAATTTAGGAAAATTATCAAACACATTATTCTGTATTTATTTATTTATTTTTTAAGAAATCCATTTTTAGAAACATCAAATTAAATATTCATATTGCAGTTTTATCAATTATTTTTCTGCATTTTAAATACCTTTCAAAACTATCTTAATTAGTTCTGAGGAGACTAAGGGCCTGTTTGGCATAGCTTCCAAGATCTTTTGGAGCCCAAAAGTTACTTTTGAGGGTGTTTGGATGAATTGTCAGAAGATCTTTTTTTAATTAGAAGATCTTTTTAATGAAGTATAGGCCCACTAGCTTTTCCAAGAAGATCTTCTGGAGCTTTTACTTCAAGAAGTAAAAGTTATCCCAAACGGGCCCTAAAATTGCTATGCACTCTCTTTTTTCACTCTCCGTCTCAACGCTAGAGATGTGGGCTCCATTATTCTGTTTTACATTTTAATAGTAGAACAAATTAACTGCATGTCTAGCACTGAGACTATTGGAGAGTTGAAAAGATATAGTGCGTTTAGGAGGGAAGAAAAAGTAACATAATTACCCTAAAGAACAATGAAATGCAAAATTTAACTAATTTTGTTTTTTGAGAATTAACATTTTCAATAAGTCGTAGATTATTCTATCCAACTAATAATAAATCATTTAGATTAAATGAACAAGGTTTTAGGGAAATGGCCGATTTTGACATATCCTTATAATATTGTCAAGTTTTATAATTAAATAGCTGGTTCATTACTTACTATATAAGTACATAAATTAATGTACTCGGTATAAAAAAATGACATACTTAGCATTTGTAAAAATAGTTTTAATTTATCAAGTGATCAATCTAGTGTAAAAACTGATATAACAATTATCTACCTACTAAAAAAAATAACATTTAAAAAAATAAATTGTATGAAAAACGATATTTGTTATAATTACATTGGGATAGTATCCAAATAAACCCACTATTTTTGCTAAAATGGTTAAAAGCAAATATAAAATAACCCCATACATCTTTATTAATATAAAATAAAACCTCTTTATTAATATAAAATAAAATCTTCTTTTTTTGTTATTTGTTAAATCTCACCAGATCCACATACATAATCAAAATTGGAGTTAAAATGATTAAAAGCAAATATTTTTAACTTTTGAATTAATCAGATAATAGAATTCAGAAATTAAATTTTTTTGTGTATTTGAAGGCTGATAAGTTAGATTCTTAAGAGATATCATTTTTCAATTTAATATTATTACCTTCTGACTATGGACGCCAATTAATAATTTTAAAGAGTAAAGACATTTCCACAACAATTTTAAACTTAATTTTGACTGTATATGTGAATATGGTAAAATTTATTAGAAAAACACAAATATAATATTTTATTTAATATTAATGGAAAGATGTCAATTTTTGGCTAAAATGCTAGAAGTCATTGGTGTTTTTTGAAAAAAAAAATTATATTATCCTTAATTACTTTTAAAAGAATAACATATATAACTAAACATTGAAAATTTCATCGACTTTTGTCCTTTTTTCAACCAAGAGTGGGGTTTCGGACTTGCGTAGTAGTAATTGGTGCCAAAATGATTGTTGTGCAACTCTTTTCCAAAATGATAATTTTAGAAGCGTCATAAAGTTTTGACCTATTGTTATAATTATGAATGAAATGATTGATAGTCAAAAGTTATGTGACCGTGATTTTTACAATCATAAAATTTTGACTACTAATGATAAATTTTATGACAATCCTAAAAAGGTTATTTTGAAAAACAATATATATACGGGGATGGCTACGGTAGAAGCGTCCCTACGTAGGGTCATGCCTTAATTATCGTTGGATGGGAATCTGTGGGGAATAACAGAAATCTGTGGAGAATCTATTTATATACAGATTCCCATCCAACGGTGAATAGACAGAGCCCTACGTAGGGGCGCCCCTACTGTAAACACGCCCTATATGTATATATTTAAAAGTTCATTTTAGCAAAAAAATAAATAAATAAATAAATCTTAGATCCGTCCATTTCCCTTAGAGTGTGACATAATTACTTGGAATTTGGACCCAGGTGGGAATAATTTGGGCTAGAATTTTATGCCTTTTTTCATATTGAATTTTCAAGACTAGTCATAAATTTTGTGAACCTTTATGAATGGTGACGGTCACAAAATTGTAATAAAAAGTCATAAATCTTATGATTAATACTTAAATAGTTATTATGATAAAAGAGTCATAATAAATTCATTTTGGCCCAACAAATTCTTACGAATTGTTTGGCATACAGAATTGGATTGGACTGGACTATTAAATGGAATTGGGTTGGATTAGATTAGATAGTACTATTTAGTACTATACTGTGTTTGGTGTAATACAGGACTAAAACAAAGTATATATAACAACTTTTCTTACTGTAGTTCTAATTATGTTTTATTTATAATTAAAAAAATATTTTCAAAAATAGAAAAGATAAATTTAAATGATGATTATATAAAATAATATGATTTTAATTTATTTATGAAAATTAGTTATATAAAAATAAAATATATTTTTTAGTTAAAAAAATAAAAATTATAATTTAATTAATATTTATATATTTATATATATTAATTAAAAAATGTATTAAAGAAAGAAAGAGAAAAATGAAAAAAAGGGGGAAAAAAAAGGTGTGCCTGGGCTTGGGATAATTTAGTCCCATGCTAGATGAAATAATTTAGTCCCATGGGAAGAGTACTAAAAAAGAGGAAGAAGGGGGCTAAACTCCTTTGTCCAAAAAAGGTCTTGGGCTTGGGATAAATTATCCCACCTAAAGATGTGATAATTTAGTCCCATGTGAAGAGTATTAAA
>JXTC01000294.1:10810-21424 GCA_002914845.1 Trema orientale
ATGTATATTACTTTCACCCAACTGGTGCTCAAGTTTAAAAGTCCATAATTTCTCTGAAAACAAACATGGCACTTTGGTCAAGCACAAAGGTCTACATTATTTAAAACATTAATTATCAGCTTGACATTTCCAAAAGTTCCAAAATCAAGTAACTCAGTTTTTTTTTTAAACCCAACCAAACTCTCAACAAGTCAAGATTCTCATTTAAAGGTCCAAAATAATAAAACTTGATGAAGCTAGAGAAATACAAGTACCACAATTTAACAATATACTAAATCACCAAACTAATTCACTTAATCAATAAGCATTCTATGTAAAAAGTACCACCAATACAAACACTCATATGTAGAACCAAATCACGATGCATCCAAATCAAGTAATCACGATGATATAAATTCCAAGAAAGTACTATCTTAGTCTAGTAAACAACAATAAAGTCAAACCACATCAGTGAAGTGTAACACCAAACCAGTGTATCACAAGCAAAAATCTCCAAGAAAGCACAACCACAATCAAACGCTGCAATCAAAATGCGATTAACCAAAATCCGAGAGACAACATATAGACAATCCACAAGAAACAGTCCAGAAGGAAGTCCAAACACAACAACCAAGATACAAGATACCGGATTGCTACCTTAGAACCTATAGGTTCATGTAGCCTACAACCTGAATGGACGGAAGACTACAAGAACGAGCGTCCAATCGAAATGAAGGATTATGCAAAGAGCGGAAATCAATAGTCTCAAGTCAAACCGACACTTCTGAGACTAACACTCCTGGAAAATCACCATCCCAAAGAGACCAGAATTTCACTTTGGAGAAGTCTAAGAGAGGACTTGGAAGGAATAGGAGCAAAAGCAACTTATCTAGCCAGTTCCTAAGTGATGTATGAGATATTTGTCAAAATCATTTCTATATCCATTTTAAATACTAAAAATTTACACAGGCTCGATCCCAGATGAATCTAAAACCGTGCTATGATACCAAGTCTGTCACGACCCAAAATCCAAGGCTATGACTTTTGGTAATTTTGAGTGTAAATTAATAGAAATAAGGAATTTTACAAAAATTCGGAGAAAACTAAGTACTTGGATATTTCATTTTAGTCCTCGAATTAATAGAAATTCTATATAAAAGAGATCCACTTTTCGTTTAGTTTTTCAAGAATGAAACTCCAATTATAATTCCAGAAAACATAGTTAAATTTTATAAAAACTTGGTTTGATAAAATCTTTAATGTTGATTAAAATGAAATTTTTATACCTTGAGTCGGAAAATCCAAAAATCGATTCACAGAGTTTATCAAAATCCCAAGTACTTAAAACTTTGAAAGTATACTCCTCGGGAACTAAATGGTCCCGTTTATACAAAATCCTCAAATAGTAGTAAATACGCCCTCATACATCCACTTAGCATAAACAACAAACTTGGCTAAATAATTAGGAATGGTAAGGAATATGGCAAGTTATCAAGACCAATCGAGAGGAATAGGAATAAGACTGCAACGGAAGCCAAGCGACTTGCTTGGCCATCGAGACAACCAGCTCGAATGAACAACTACCTGAAAGGGGGGGAAAATAGAAGTGGTGAGCTCAAAAGCTCAGTAGGAAAACTGTTACCTCATTTTAAAACCTTTTTAGTGATGGAAAGCCCCTGCATGGTTAGTTTAATCCAAAATACCTTTGTAAAATCACCTGTGCATATATTCATAAAAATATCCAAAGTCGATAGTCCATATGCACATACATACATATATAGGTGTACAGAAAACATAATATCTCAAAACCAATCAGTCCACAAATACATGACACAAATCCAACCATACCCATGAGTTCACAACCTCTCATCAATGGAAACCAGGGTGTTGGTACTATGTATGCCATACAGCCTGCCTGACACCTAGCCCATAACCGGAAGGGACACCCGTGTGTCGCCTACCAAACCTGGAGGGGCAACCGCATTGCCTACGCCTGCCAAATGGGGAGGTAATCAGAAGAAATACCCCGCACGGGTTCACGGACTCTGCACTATCGGTGGGGCCGCAGCGCCACACTGTAAAAACCCCATGATGCTAACCTGGTACTCATGTGTGATCCTATGACACGTGTACTACGAACTGATATATAAAAGTAGCCATGCAGTAGTTTAAGTTCAAGTAATGCTCTGGTTTTTAATAAAATGGTTAATTAAATTTTTGTAGAAAAATGGGCAGCACAACGGTCCTATTTTAACATATCCAAAATTAACCTGCACTCAGAAAAGTCCCAGAGCAATCCAATATATACAATACGATTCAATTCCATCACATATATCCAAGGCAGTTCAAAAATCACATTTGTTCTCATATGTTGCTGAAAATAAGATTTATTCAAAAATGGTGTAAAAGAGAGGTAACCGAATCCCTACCTCACTACAATAGCGATACCACGCTATTGGATGCTCAAGGTGCCGTTGGACGATCGTTCGGAGGGTCGGGAACCAATTCCACGCCCTCGATCACTCTCTTGGGAACAACCAACTTCTCAACAGAACTTCGAATCAATGAATGGACCTCTTCATTGAATTTCTAATGTCCAAAATAGCTAAGTTAGATATATGACTCGACTAATTCGGGTTCGGGCCGACACCGGACTGGTGACACACAAAACTAGACAAAATCTAAGCCGTTAGATATCGTCTTTCGTGTCGGTCACCAAGTATAGTCAATATATATATCAAACTTCTCTATTTTTCGAGTACAATCCAAAAATAACAACAAAAATGAAATCTAACGGTCGGATCGAAAACTAAAATTCAAAACTCAAAATACCCTAAAATAGCAATTTTCAATCTGGGCAAAGTTGAGTCAAGATATATATACCATGGTGTTCCTCTCGTCGAGAGGAATCCGATGCAAGTGGTTTCGCGACCTGAGGTGGCCGGAATCTCCATCGGCAACCAAATCTTCCAGTAGTCATTTTCCTCCACCGAAGGCAATCCTCGCGGTTGCAGGCGGCAAAACTCCGGCAGACAACTCATCCCGAGTTGGCGGTCTGAAACTGGGTGGTGGCGGCGCTCGTTGCTAGCCGGAGGATGGTCTTCGGCAAGGAAGCCATGGCTGCCGTGCGTCGAGCACAGTGAAGAGGAAGAAGAAGATGTCGAGGGAGAGAGAGAAGGGAATCAGATATATATATATATTTTTTTTTAATTTTAATTTTTTTTTCTTAAGGTCAATTGACCAAAATACCCATTTAAAAACTGGAATTTTACACTTGGGTTTGTAGGAGTGACCAGCAATATGGTGACTGTGCTAAGGATGTTTTAGAGCTGAACAAATGGAAAGTAATGTGCAAAATACCCAAAATACCCCTTAGAAATTAAGTTATCCCTTTTCTTAGCCATTAAGTGTTGATTTTGGACCAAATCTAGTCATTCTCCTTCTTTTTCTCTCCAACCACGACCTGAACTTCTCTAGCTCATTTCTAGACTTCTCTCAACTTCATTTATCTATAAACAAGAGTTTCCAAGTGGTAGAACTCAAGTTCGAGCTCTAAAACGCAAGATAGATCAAAACTAGTTAAGGTAATTCTACTAGTTTTGCTTTCTAGGTCTTGTCCTCTAATTTCAATTCACTACTTGTTCCCACTTAAATAATGGTGTCTCTAGAGTCCTAAAATCAGATTTCAAGCCTTGGAAATCAGTTTGATAGAGATAGAAGGCAAGAGTTTCAACAAAAGCTCAAACTAGTCAAGGTGAGGCCTAATTGGGATTTTGAGTTTTTAGTTGATTTTTCTTGTTGCAACCCTTAAACCAAAGCTTTTATTTGATGAATAAAACTCCTAGGAACTTTATATATTGCTGGAAATATAAAATTTAAGTAGAGGACTAAAGTGGACCTAAAGCCCCAAAGTTTGCTAATTATGGATTTAAGTATTTTTATATGTAGTAGATTAAGTTTTTTATATTTGTAATATGATTTCTTAAACTTGGAATGTATATTTTATTGATACTATTATTTATTACACTCATTTGGTGGTTGGTTATGATGGCATACAAGTATGAAAGTGGTTTTAAACTTTGTTTAAACCAAAAAAGAGTTCAAGTGTGCTTATGTTATCTAAGTGATCCTCTTTGATGTGTATATGTGGGAATTGGCTTTTAAAATGTTATTGCAGGTTTAAAACCATGATTTCAATCATGTGAGAATGTCCTAGAAATAGGGGAGGTGCTGTCCAAATGTTTTTAAAATAAAATGGCAACATTTAGAGGCAAATGGACTAGTTTTACAAAATTATGTGTCATTTTGAATCATTTTTGTGATAATGAGCTAGCATTCATATTTTAATACTTTTGAACAGTTTTTCAATGGTAGTTCTTGACTACCAAGTACCTTAAGTGACTTGTATACTTCTGAGTCATTTTAAGATTAAGTTTCCTAAATTGGTGAAAGTTCTGATTTCGGTCTTGTTCAATTATCTTGATGCATTCTTTTAGCAAAATGTACATCTTGAATAATAATAATTTATGACAGGTGATTAGTATACCAATCTCTAGAGGATATTGATCCTTTCCACTTTCAATTTCTATTCAGGGCACGAGGTAAGTAAAGACTTACAACTGCATCACAGGAACTACACGGAAGATGTCATTATGTGAAACTTACTTATTCTTAAATGTTATGAAATAGCATGTGCATGGCAAGTATTGCATGTAAACTAAGACTTTCATTACAGAGTATTTAAAAGTGAGTATCATTGTACCAATTTTTATAAGATAAATTTTGATTGCAATTGCTAGTCTGTCGGAGCTGGGCAGGTAAGTCTGTTGATGCAGACTCTCCCGTTGAAGCGAGACTTGCGGATTTTATCATGTGTCTCGTTGAAGCGGGACAATATTAGCATGGTGTGGGATGCCCCTTTGATGAGGGAAGGAGTTTTTAAAAACCTCACATGATGGTCGCACATTATTTTTACTCTTGGCCAGGGCTTCCGCCTAATGTTGTCACGGCCTATCGACTTACAGGACTAACAGTGTACTAAAGGGCCCAACTATGAATGTTTTTAAAGAAAATGCATGGATTCAAATGTTTAAGAAAGAAAAGTGTAAAATGGGAATTTGATGAGATTTTACAGCATACATAAGCATGCATAGTTTTTACTTACTGAGCTTTTGCTCATATTAGTCTTGTGAAGCAGACGAGGAGGTATATTTTGGTGTTGACTAGCTGGTTGCCTGACTTACCTTTTTGTCGCTGTGATCATACAAATGTGGACGAGCTTGACTTGTCGACGACACTTTTGTATTACGACATTTTGGGTGTGATGTAAATACTACTGCTGATGGCAAAATAGACTGATGAAAACCTCTTTTGATTGTACATTTTGTAAAGACACTTTTAACAAGAAATGCCATACAGTTGCTTTTCTTTTAAAGGTTTCGAAAGTTTAAATTTGCCTACCTTTTTATAAAAATAAAGATATAGTTTAAGAAAGAATAATACTTTGTAGTTTGACTGTATATGATAGCATAGTTAAACTAAGGGGTGTTACGGCAAATGACTTTCTACTTAGAGCATCTGCAACCACATTCGCTTTTTCTGGATGGTAGTTAATCTCACAGTTATAATCTTTCACCAGTTCAAACCATCTTTTCTGTCTCGTATTCTGTTCCTTTTGGGTAAAGAAGTACTTGAGACTTTTATGGTCTGTATAGATTTGACATCTTTCTCCATAAAGATTATGTCTCCAAATCTTTAGTGCAAAAACTACTGCTGCTAGGTCTGAATTATGAGTAGGATATATATATTTTTTTTTAATTCTTTCAGTTGCCTAGAAGCATAGGCAATCACTTTACCATTTTGCATCAAAACACAGCCTAGATTATTCTTTGAAGCATCATTGTAAACAACAAATCCTTTAAATCCAGTGGATATAGAAAGTACAGGAGCTGTGATCAAACGATACTTCAACTTTTGAAAACTCTTTTCACAATTATCATTCCAATAAAATTTCACGTTCTTTCATATCAGTTGAGTCAATGGAGAAGCCAACTTAGAAAATCTTTCTACGAACCTTCTATAGTAACCAGTCAACCATAAGAAACTACGAATCTTTGAAACGTTTGTAGGTCTTAATCAATTACATACAGCTTCAACCTTTGTTGGGTCCATAGAAATTGTGATATCCCAAATTCTCAAATGACACCCAGTTCCTTACATAATAAAAGAGCCAATATAACATGATTGTATAATATTTTCTTTTATATATTAATGCGTTTATGGGTATATAATTTTGGATATTTATTTTAGTATATTGGTTATTTTTATAATCTTTATTTGTGATGTAATTTTGCAGTGAAATGCTCGAGACATGCTCTTTAGTACAAATTTAAAGTGTACATATTATTCAATTTTAATTGAATTCTAAATGACCTGATTTTATTGGTTTATGATATTAAACACTAGAATAGTTGAATTTATTTATTACGATTTCACATGTTTTGCCATTTATTAAGTATCTAGTGCTATTTAATTTTGCTAGATTGTTTAGAATATTCGGTAGTCCTATTTTGGATGTCTTCTATGTTTTACTTTATATGATGTATATGCTTAGTTAGCTAATATATATAAATATGTGTAAATACATATCAGATTACTTTGGTATCACTTATATTATTATAATTATCATAAAAGGAAATACTTGTTAACCAACTTAGGTGAGTCGGCAATTTATACGGGTTTATATGCCTTTTATTTACCACTTTGCTTGGCAAATAATGTTATCACCGCCAGCCACCCCATTGATTCATTAAGATAGTTAGTTCTTCTATCTAACCTCCACTAAGCTGAAACTAAATCCTTCGTTAATTCTTTTAAAAAATTATTCACTCATCTTTATTGTGATGTTGAGAAACTCTTAAAGGTGACTTCCTTACACTTTCTCAGTATTTATTGTCTTATGGAATGATTACTATTAATTCCTTTTATCTTTTGCACGGAAGTTTTAGGAACTTTCTCTACATATGTTATTTATTATAATTGTTGTTATCATTAGATTGAATTGATTTTTTTTGAAACGTAAGTTTAGTCAATTAATTTATAGTTCTAAATATTAGATGTATAGGTATCTTAAGTAATAACTTGCATAAAGACTTTATTGCTTTGATTTATATTTTTAATGGAAAAGTTTACAACTCAATTTAATGTGTATATAAGCAATCTTGTACTAGTGGTGGAAAAGGAAATCCTTTCATTAAAATCAATTGAATCATTCCTAGATTCACTACTCATTTTTGTAGAGTATTACTGTCAAAGTATTTGTATTTAGACATATACGATTATATCTGTATGTATACTTTGATTAAAAATAATAATAATAATAATAATAATTACTAATTAATTAAATTAATCGAGTCTAGAGTCTATATTCTTACAATAGTATATAAATAGTGCATTCCTCAGTCTTGATATTAGGGATATCTTATTATTTTCCCATGTAGGTCCTATTGGTTGTATTATTAGTTTATAAAAAAATTTCGTCACTATTGAGTTTCATACTCACTTATATTCTTACATTGTAGAGGGTACTGTCGATATTTGAGATTAGAGGATGAGCGTCTACTTTTTGACCGCGGTTGTGTATATGAGCATTTTGATGCTGTGGTTTGCTGATAGAAGATTTTGTATCTATTTTTAGTGTGTATATTATGTATATTTTATGAGTGGCCCACTTTGTGAAGGTGTATATAGGTATATATTGGAGTATGTATAATTATGAGTGGAGTTTTCTTTTTTCTTCCAGAATTTTAAAATTTTTTAAATTTCCCCTATTTTAATAATTTTAAGTCGAGTAGCATCTCCCGATGTCACTAAATATTTCTGTAAATGTTCTTACGTACGGGAGTGGAATCCAGGGATGTCACAGTTGGTATCAGAGCATATGTTTTAAAATGATTCTGAAGACCGCTTATATATACACGTCCGGAAGGAAAGAAAGCCTCACTCCTCTATAAGTGTTTGATATGGATTTTGATATCTGTTATAACTTTTTTATACTTTCTTTATTTGCATTCATATTCTGGTGATGATTATTATTGGCTATAATTGGAGCGATGGATTCTGGGTGTCAGGATATCAGTATGGTGACTACTCGGGGTCAAGATAATTTCGAGAGGGGTGCATCTTCTTCACAGGGTGGTAATCAGGTTGAACAGTTGGCTTCTTTGATACAAAATATTTTGGAGCAGCGTATGAGACAAGAAAATCAGCCTAACCCTCCACCACCGCCACCTCAACAGAGATAGGATATTAGTGAAAGTGCTGGAGAAAGATTCAGGAAACTCTAGCCTCCGACTTTTGATGGTAGAGTTGATCCAATACAAGCTGAGTAGTGGATTAGGACCACTGAGCGTATGCTAGCTTATGCTAAGGTTCCAGATGCAGATAAAGTTCCTTGTGCTAGTTTTATGCTGAGACATCATGCTAAATACTGGTAGGATACTATGAGCACTATTCGCGATGTTACTACTATGACTTGGGAGAGGTTTAGAGAGTTGTTTTACGGGAAGTATTTTATAGACGCTATGAGAGCTAGCAGAAGGGTAGAGTTTGCCAATCTGAAACAGGAAGAGATGTCTGTTGCTGAATATATCCGTAAGTTTGATGAATTATCACGATATGCACCTCACACAGTTGCCACTAATGAGCTTAAGGTAGATTAGTTTATGCAAGGTCTGAGGAAGACTATTGTTAGGGATTTGAAATCTGGTGGAATTCGAGGAGTACCATTTGCTCTGGTGGAATTAGAGGAAGACAGACTCAGATTCAACGTCCTCAGGACATAAAAAAGAAGGGGCTCCAGCTCAGCAGATCAGACCTGATCAGGGTAAGCGCCCTAGGACTGATCAGGGGACCACCACTACTACTATACCACCTTGCCCATTATGTGGAAAGAATCATTCTGGAGAGTGTCGTAAGGGTGCAGGGTTATACTACAAATATGGTAAATGTGGTCATTTTATTAAGAACTATCCTGAAATGAAAAATGATCAGAAGAAATCTAGTGGAAGGCTGTATGCTATGGTTGAGACAGATGTTAGAGACGAGACTGAGGCAGACCCATCTGTTATCACAGGTGAGATTTTATTTATAGCATCATAACTCATGCATTAATAGATTCAAGATCCACACATTCACATGCATCATTAACATTTGTGAGGAAATTGGGTCGTCCTGTAGATCAGATGAGTACTCTATTTGGTGCCACACTTCCCTCTGGAGAGATTATGTATTCAGACAAAATTTTGAGAGCTTTGTCCTATTGTAGTGGATGACAGAGAATTATGTGCAGACTTGATTATGCTTGATATAAATGATTATGAAATCATTTTGGATATGGATTGGCTATCAAAGTATTATGCTAAGATTGATTGTAAAAAGAAGATTGTGACATTTCATCCTCCAGATGATGATCAATTTATACTTTTGGGTACTCAAAGTAAAACAAAGTTTCCTTCGATATCAGCAATGAAAGCTCAGAAATTATTAGAAAAAGGTTGTGTAGATATTTTTTGATACATTGGTGGAGCAGATATTGAGACCAGAAGATGTGTTGGTTATGCAAGACTTTCTAGATGCGTTTCAAGAGGAGTTGCCAGGTTTGCCACTTGTAAGAGAAATTGACTTTACTATTGATTTGGTACCAAGTACTGTACCTATTTCTAAGACACCTTACAGGATGGTGCCAGCAGAGTTAAAGGAGTTAAAGACTCAGTTACAAGAATTGCTAGATAAAGGATTTGTACGTCCTAGCTTTTCACCGTGGGGTGCACTGGTTCTGTTTGTTAAAAAGAAAGACAGTACTATGCAATTGTGTATTGATTATAGAGAACTTAACAAAGTAACTATTAAAAATAAGTATCCTCTACCTCGCATCGATGATCTGTTTGATCAACTACTTCTGTATTTTCAAAGATTGATTTGAGGTCCGGTTACCATCAGTTGAGAGTTAGAGAAGAAGATGTTCTGAAAACTGCCTTTAGAACTCGGTATGGCTATTATGAATTTTTTGTGATGCCATTTGGTCTGACCAACGCTCCAGCAGCGTTGGACCTGATGAACAGGATATTTAAGGAATCCCTTGATAAGTTTGTTATTGTATTCATCGATGACATTTTAGTATACTACGATCTAGAGAGGAGCATAAAGAGCATTTGAGAATCACCCTTCAGATATTGAAAGAGAAGGAGTTATATGCTAAATTTAAAAAATGCGAGTTCTGGTTAGAAAAAGTGTCATTCCTTGGTCATGTTGTTTCTCAGGGTGGGATTTCTGTTGACCCAGCCAAGGTTGAGACAATTAATAATTGGTCTAAGCCTACCAATGTTACAGAGATCAGAAATTTTCTAGGTTTGGCTGGTTATTACAGAAGGTTTGTTGAAGGATTCTCTAAAATTGCCATGCCACTTATACAATTGACAAGGAAGAGTAACAAGTTTATATGGACTAATGAGTGTGAGAAAAGTTTTCAAGAATTGAAGCAGAGATTAATTTCAGCACTTGTCCTAACTGTACATTTAGGTACAGAGGGGTTTGTTATTTATAGTGATGCTTTCGAAACAAGGTTTAGGATGCGTC
>JXTC01000294.1:21747-32066 GCA_002914845.1 Trema orientale
ATTTCAAGGTAGACTTTGTGTGCCAGATGACAGAAATATCAAGGAAGAGATTCTAACAGAAGCACACAATACTCCATATTCAGTCCATCCTGGTACTACTAAAATATACAATGATTTGAAAATTCTTTACTGGTAGACAGGAATGAAAAAGGATATTTTTAAGTTTGTGGAACATTTTCTAACATGTCAATAGATTAAGGCTGAGCACAAGAGACCAGCAGGAGAGTTGCAACTACTTCAGTTACCTGAGTGGAAATGGGAGGAGATTGCTATAGATTTTTTGGTTGGATTACCAAAGACAGTGTCTCGCCAAGATGCAGTATGGGTCATAGTTGACAGACACACTAAGGTAGCTCATTTTATTCCGATTTCTATGACCTACTCCATGGATAAAATTGTTGCATTGTATATTAAGGAGATAGTTAGACTTCATGGAATTCCAGTTTCCATAATCTCAGATAGAGATGCCAGATTTACTTTAAAATTCTGGGAGAGTTTACAACGAGCTTTGGGAACTAAATTGAAATTTAGTACAGTATTCCATCCTCAGACAGATGGCCAGGCTGAGAGGACTATTCAGATCTTAGAAGACATGCTTAGAACTTATGTTATGGACTTCCAAGGATAGTGGAATCACTACCTACCATTAATTGAGTTTTCCTATAACAACAGCTTTTAAGTTATAATTAGTGTTGCACCTTATGAGATATTGTATGGTAGAAAGTGCAGGTCTCTAGTTCACTGGGATGAGGTTAGAGAACAACATTATTTAGGTCCTGATATTGTTAGAGACACAGCTGAAGCAGTTGAAAAGATCAGAAAATGTATGATTGCAGCTCAAAGTAGACAAAAGTTTTATGCAGATCCAGAACGTAGACCTTTACATTTTTCTGTTGGTGATAAAGTATTTCTTAAGGTTGCCCCTATGAAAGGTGTTATGAGATTTGGAAAGAAAGGAAAGTTGAGTCCAAGATTCATTGGTCCATATGAGATCCTCAAGACCGTTGGGAATGTCGCTTATAGGCTTGCATTACCCCCAGAGTTATCAGGTGTGCATAATGTCTTATATGTTTCTATGTTAAGAAAGTATGTATCAAACCAATCTCATGTTCTTAGCCAGGAGCTGCTTGAACTAGATCTACAATTAACCTATGAGGAACATCCAGTACAGATTTTAGACAAAAAAGAGAAAAAATTAAGAAACAGAAAGATTCCTTTTGTGAAAGTTCTATGGCGAAACCATCTTGTGGAGGAGGCTACATGGGAACGAGAAGAAGAAATAAAAAGGCAACATCAAGAATTATTTGGTAAGCAAATTTCGAGGACGAAATTTTTATTAAGGAAGGAGGATTGTGATATCCCAAATTCTCAAATGACACCCAGTTCCTTACATAATAAAAGAGCCAATATAACATGATTGCACAATATTTTCTTTTATATATTAATTCATTTATGGGCATATAATTTCGGACATTTATTTTAGTATATTGCTTGTTCCTATAGGGGCATCATCTGATTCCTTCGGAGACATTATTAGATTTTTTTGTAGACAATATTTAGTTCCTTCAGGAACACTTTGATAGCAGTATGGGGAAAACCTCTGCAGTACACAAAGGGGTTTAAGTTATATTTAGGACTCAAGACCTCCATACGACAGCTTATGATTAGTTATTAATTATATGAGTGGCTCAGTATGCGATTCACNAAAAGCATCAGTGATATATTCTTTTTTTTACACGGCGAAATTATTTACAATCTGTACAGTACAAAACATAGTTTTACTACTTTTGATAACTCCCATAGGATCAGTACATACATATACGTAGTAAAATATATACAAAGTTCTCAAAAAGTCTTTATTCAGTTCAAAACTGGCACATAAACAGTATTGGAGTAGAAACAGCTAAATCAACATTACTCCTGATCCTGATCATCTGCATCACAAGAACTAAATGAGCCATGGCCCAGTAAATGGAAATCCATGCATGCTTATGAACAATTTGTATATAAAAATTATTAATCTTTATACCTTTAATTTCCTTAGAAAATATTAACATTTAAATCATGTTTGGGTCCCCCTCCTTAGTATAGTTCCTAACTCAGTGACATAGTAGGTATCCTCTTAATAAATATCATTTGAGGCTTACCCTGTCTTGGAATTAACCTCAAGAGATTTGATATCCCTCTTGTTTGGCTCACCCTGTCTTGGACTTAACCTCAAGGGATTTCACCACATTTACCTACTAGATCAGCAAGATAAGGACCATACCTATATTTAAAATAAATAACGTTTAGGGTAAAGACTCTTTATTAAAATCATAACCTGTAAATAATTATTTTGTGTACACAAATATGACATGCCTCATGAAAATGATATGACTAATTTTTAAATATATAAATCTCAATGTTACAGATAAATCACATTTAATATAAACAATCATATACGTAGGTACTTGTGATGCTAGAGTGGAATTTCCACTTACCTTAAATCCAAGAAACACAAAATAAAGTAAAAGGTAGATCTCTTCTTTAAGAAAGCTTGATGTGCTTAAAGGCCTAGTCACAACATTTAACTTTCAATTATAATTAATTTTCCCATGAAAGCATCATCGAAAATATTATGAAATCATTTAGCAATTATATCAACTAGTATAAAGCATGTCTTAATCATGGCCAAAAACACAAATTTTAGTTCCATAACACTAGGCATATAAAACATAGAAAAAGGTTGTTTCCCTTCCATACAAAATAGCTATTATAAACTTGGGACTTTATACTCACAAACAATTAAGAAAGCTTCACTCTAAATTTCACTTTCAACATAATTATAAGAGTATTTAGTACTCAAGGTTAACTGCAAGGTTCATTATCCATATAACTATGCCAAAAAAGAAAACAACTCAATCACACAAATTCATTGGGTCAATAAAATAGATCTACAAATTTTATTTAAAGTTCCTTGTCTCATACAGCCCACTAATAATTAATTAATCATTTCTAATAATTATATAAGTATATTTTGATTCATTATAGAAACACCATGGGACTTCTTCACCAGATGTTGATTTGATTGTTTTTCTTTTCCTTTTTTTTTTCTACGTTAGTCCAGCTATAGAACATCCCTAGGCTCATGTACATTATAATATGAATAATATAGAATCTAGAAAAACTCATGATAATTACTAAAAAAAAATACAGTAAAGAAAATCTATGTAGCTTAAATCCTTATATACATATAAAATTCATTAGTAAAGATAATAAATAGTTGTCCAGCTTTCTACCAGTTTACGTATATATGTATATATATAAGAGACATACAAATAATTAAATACGTATAGCAACTATAAAGAAAATTAGCTCACCTTTTTCTAACGGTAGAAATGGTCTAAGGAAAGAGGTCTTACAGAACTAATGACTTGGAGAAGGAATTGTGTTTTGAGTCGGTTTTAAAGTTACTGCTCATATAAACTAAGAGATAAAGAAAGTGTTTGCCGACTTATGAAAATTAATCATGTTATTACTAGTGTGTATATATATATGTATTTTAAATAAAATAATAATATGTGGAATGGTGGTTTCTCCCCACGTATAGTACAACTTGAATATATATGTCCAATCCTATTCATAAGTTATGTAAATAAAAGTTACACAATATTCAAAAATTAATAATACGCACACCATATAAAAAAATATTACAATAAGACCCAGATTAACTCCATATCTCTCGTAAAATCTTATTTACTCCAAATTATAGTTATTTCATTTTGTCCTATATATGTACATGATGTATAAGAAATATCATGACACAAACTATTGAACATTTACCATTAAGCACATCAATCTCTCTTTGAATCGAAGATCGATCTTTCACTACACATGTAAACTAATATTCTAGTTAGTCCATTAAGCAAATTCTCATATAACAAAAATGCTCCCATTTTAGCACTTAATTTTATTTTTATTTTTATCATTATTATTATTATTATTATTATTATTAAGGATATATTCGTACCTATTAAAATTAAATGCAAGAAAGTTTATTGTTGGCAAGATGTACTTGTGAGAACATTGGGCACTACACACGGGGATTTCAATCATACGAGTATCCATTCTCTGGTATATGCATATTATATTTGCACTAGTTACTTACTAAATTCGATACTCATATATATTCTTATATTGCAGATGATAATAGTGGTATGTGAGTACGGAGGAGGAGTGCCGACTTTCCGACCGCGGCTTGTGTATATGAGCATTTTGACGTTGTAGTAACCTGATAGAGGATTTTGTACCTATTTTGAGTGTGTGTATATTATGTATATTTGTATGAGTGCTTCACTTTATAAGTGTATGTATATACGTATACATTAGACTATATATAATTGTGAGTAGAATTTTCCTTTTACTTTCAGAAAGATAAAAAAAAAAGTTTTAATATCCCATATTTATCAGTTCTAACTCAAGTAGCATCTCTCGATTTCACTAGCCAATCATAAAATTACTTGTACATATGTGTGTAAAATTAGGGGACGTTACACTAGTCATATTTTTTGAACAATTATTGGGGGATTCATATGCTTGTAAATTGCCCTCATCTGGGGCATATATAATGAAATTTCTCCCTGAAAACACCTGATTTTCTCCCTCACCGCTGCCGCCACACCACCAGCCCAGCAGCCCAGCGCGTCACCCCGCGTCCTTCTCAGTCACCGACAAACCGACGTCAGCTAGCCCCGCCACCTATCGTGCACTGTAGACGACGTTTAGGCCCCACGAGCACAACACCTTCCACGATGGTTTCTTGGCTAAAAACTCGCCGTCAACCACAGTTTATTCTCACCTTCTGAAAGTGTAGCTTAAGGTCATCCTCCTCAACGATCTCTAACTGGTCCCATGCTACAACAGAACTCCGATGAGAATTTCAAGCTTTTTGCTGTTTATGTAAATTAATTGTGATATTTTTATAATTATTTTTGTGAAGTAATTATTTTGGCTATGAAAATTATATGAGGTGAAAGAGTGAATTGAATCATGAATAAATAGGTAGTTTTGTGTTGAATCGAAATCCGAAGATGAGAGAATTTTTGAATTAAAAAAATGATATTTTTGTAAACATTTCTAAAAGTGATATTTTTGAAACTTTCGAATTTAAGGCCCGTTTAAGACTTGGGACCTCGAAATGAAGTTTTGACTTCAAATTTGGATTCAATAAGGTTGAGAGATGAACTTTGATATATAATATCGATACGTTTCGAGTTGGCATGAAATTCGAGATACAAGACTCATGAATAGTATTGTTTTACGTGAAAAATCAGTCAAATTATATGTCTAACCTAGCTATTTTGGACGTTAAGAATTCAGTGGTGATATATGTTTTTCCAGTTAAGACTTTCTTAGAAAAATGACTTCCTCAAGCAAGCGAATTTGGATTCTAATTCGCCCATCAGACTTCCAAATGACACAGGGAAATTACCAGGAGTTTTGGTAACACGTTACTGTTACTCGATAGGAGTAGGGATTCGATAACTTGACGATATAGTGATTTTTATTATAAATTTATTTATGTGATCAAATATGAAATTTTGTGAAATGATTTGTGAAAATGTGTTTATGAACTATTTTGAAAAAGACATTGATATTGAAATACATGAGAATCTTGCTTTATACTGTTTTATGCAAGAACTGAATTTTGTGGATTTTGGTGAAAATTCAGTTATGGAAAAAGTTGATGAGTTTAGCAAATTCGTTTTTAGTACTGAATATGATTTGAGTAAAGAATATTGTATGGTTATTTGTGATTATATGGAAAATAGTACATCACCTCATTCATGTCATTCATATAGCATTACATATTCATCTCATGAGGCCGACAAAATTATGGTGTTCCATTAGAATACTAGAATCATGGTGTTCCAAAAGAATATTGGGATGAAAAAAAAAAAGAAAAGAAAAAAAGAAAACTCACAGTCATCAATTAGATGGCTGAAACTCACGTTTGTCAAAAATATAGATATTACAGAATTAGGTGGTATTCACTGCATTTGTGAACCTTATTTTGAGAATGAGTTTATAAAGGTTTAGAATTTGGTGAACCTTTGGAAAATGGTTTAATAACTGGATTTTGGAAATAAAGTTTTGGAACAGTTTACTAACCATTTTAATACTTAAGAGAAAAGTTCTCCTAAGCCTTGTTAAGAGTTCCACATGCCACCTATAGGACAGTAATTGTACTTGGCATGAAACAGAGAGAATAAGAGAGAGTGAGAGAGTCGAGCTACCACAGGAAAAATCCCGAGCTCGTTCATGGCCGCTGAGGGAGAGATACCCATGGCTGTAAACGTGCAATCAAGGAGAATGAGGAGTGTCTTCCGGATCGTCCGCTCATCTCTCATTGGGAATCAGGAAGGTGCCCACACACCAGAATATTCAACGGGCTCTAGAGAATAGGCGGGAAGGCTCAATGGTTGTGAAGCGCTTTCAAGTTTTATCTAAACCAAGATCCATGAATTGATTTATGTTAGATCAACGATCCTGTTTATTTTGTTTTGTAAAGTTTCAAGAAAAATCTTAAAATACCTATTGCGCTGCGTTCTTGATTTGTTTACAAAACTGTGGAAATCGTTTTCGGTAAAATCATTTTTCAGAAATTTAATTTTCGAAATTTCCAGCAAGTCCTTTATCATTTGGGACACATAATCTGTCTTTAAACTTCATAGTCCCATTAACCGAGATACTGATATCTGTGATCCTTCCACTCTCTAATTCATTCTTCTGTTTAATTAAGTACTCATCTGTAAGCTGACCCTGCTTAATTCTTTCTAGTAATGTAGACTGTAATGTCATTGTTGCCAATTTGCTAGTGATTATCTCAATCCATGCTCTACATATATAATCCTGAAGCAGCTTTGATAACTTCCTTAGAATTGATAAACTACTAGGTGATTTTCTACTCAGCGCATCTGCTACAACATTTGCCTTTCCTAGATGATACAAAATCTCACAATCATAGTCCTTTACCAGCTCTAACCATCATCTTTGTCTCATGTTTAATTCCTTCTATGTGAAAAAACTTGAGGCTCTTATGGTCAGTGTATATTTCACAATGTTCCCCGTACAGATAATGTCTCCAAATCTCGAGAGCAAATACAACTACTGCTAACTCTAGGTCATGAATAGGATATTTTTGCTCGTAGTCTTTTAATTATCTAGAGGCATAAGCTATTACCTTACAATTCTGCATTAGCACACACCCCAATCCTTGCTTTGACGCGTCACTGTAAATTACAAAGTTTCCTGATCCAGACAGAATAGTGAGTATTAGGGCCAAAATCAATCTTTCTTTCAACTCTTGAAAACTTTTCTCACATGCCTCAATCTATTCAAATTCCTGATTCTTTCTGGTGAGTTGTGTGAGAGGTATTGCTGTCCTAGAAAATCCCTCTACAAATCTCCTGTAGTAGCCTGCCAATCCCAGAAAACTTTGTATCTCAGAAGCATTATTCGGTCTTGACCACTTACTAACTGCTTCTATTTGTGCTGGATCCACTGAAATACCTTCACCAGAAACTATATGATCCAAAAAGACTACTTTCTCAAGCCAGAATTCACACTTTTTAAACTTGGCATAAAGTTGCTTCTCCTTCAACTTCTGCAATGTAAGTCTCAAATGCTCTTTATGTTCAATTTTGGACCATGAATAAACTAGAATGTCATCAATGAACACTATTACAAACTTATCTAGATAATCTTTAAAAACTCTATTCATCATATCCATAAAGGCTGCTGGGGCATTGGTCAACCAAAATGGCATTACCAAGAATTTATATGGCCATATCGAGTCCGAAAGGCAGTTTTTGGCACATTTTCATCTCTAATTTTTAATTGATGGTATCCCGATCTCAAGTCAATTTTGGAAAATACTGCTGAATCCTGTAATTGGTCAAACAAATCATCAATCCTTGGAAGTGGGTACTTATACTTAATTGTCACTTTATTTAACTCTCTATAATCAATGCACATCCACATTGTGCCATCTTTCTTCTTGACAAACAAAACAGGAGTGCCCCATGGTGAATAGCTAGGTCTAATGAACTTTTTAACTAAGAGTTCCTGTAATTGTGTCTTCAATTCTTTCAACTCTGCAGGTGCCATTCTATAAGGTGCCTTCAATATTGGTGCAGTACCAGGTAATAATTCAATAACAAAATCAATTTTCCTGTCTGGTGGTAATCCTGGTAATTCTTCTGGAAACACTTCTAAGAAATCCCTGACTATCAGTACATCTTCAGGTCTCAATTTGTGTTCCATAGAAGTATCTATTACGTTGGCTAAATATCCTGAACAACCATTGTCCAACAATTTTTTCACCTTCAAAGCAGAAATGATAGGTACACTAGTTTTTGGTGGAGTACCGATGAACACAAATTGATTCTCTTCAGAAAGTTGGAATATCGCTCTCTTTTTCCCATAATCAATAGTAGCATTATATTTAGAAAGCCAATCCATACCGAGTATTACATCATATTCCTGCATTTCCAACATCACAAGATCCATAAATAGCTCTCTACCATCTATCTATAATAGGACTCCTTTTAGCCACTGATCTGAATATAATATTTCCCCTGATGGTAATGCCGTACTGAATGCCTCTAGCAACTGATCAGGGAGTTTACCCAATCTCCTCACATATGTTATGGATGCAAATGAATGTGTGGCACCAGAATCTATTAATACATGTGTAGGTATGTCAATGATAAGAATCTCACCTGAAACAATCGAAGGATCAATATCTGCATCAGCCTGAGTGAGTGCAAACACCCTAGCATTGGTCTTCCTAGGTTCTTCTTTCTTCTGCTCATTCTTCTACAGTGGGCACTCTCTTTTGAAATGACATTCTTTACCACATTTATAACAAACTATGGTATGAGCTCTGTACTCTCCTAGATGGTTCTTACCACATTTTTCACATCGTGGCCATTGTTGTCTCCTTTATTGTCCACTGTTGAACTTCTTGTTTTATTCTGACCCACCTTGGAAAAACTAACCTCTTCGTTTATTTTCATTGAAATGAGCTACATTAGGCTGAAAATCTCTACGAGTAAAATTGGTAGAAGCTCTAGCTTTTAATATCTTCTCTTCTCGATATTCAGCTCGTAAAGCTTTCTCTACAGCCTGTCCATATGAAATTGGGTTTGTAAGCCCCATATCAACATCTCTAGCAAGCTCTAGCTTAAGTCCCTCCATAAAGCGAGTGACCCTTGTGATATCATTGGGGACCATATCTGAAGCAAACCTTGCCTACTGATTGAATTTTCTCATATATTCAGCCACTGAAACGTTGTCCTGTTGTAACTTACTAAACTCATTCACCTTTGTGGCCAACACAGCAGTATTGTAATATTTCTCGTTGAAAACTATTTGAAATTCTATCCATGTCATCAGACTAGTATCTCTAGTCTGCCTAATCACGTCCCACCATATATATGCATCTTTCTTTAAGATATAAACAGCACAATATACTTTCTCCCTTTCATTAAGCTGCATAAAATCAAAAATTGTTTCCAACAAACATTTCCATTCTTCTACATCAAGTGGATCTATCGTACCTTCAAATACTGGCGGGTGTTGTTTCCTAAACCATTCATACAGTGGTTCTAGAAGGTGTAATGCAACTGGGGCCTGTGGTGGAGATGGTGGTGGTTGTTGGGGTGGATGTGTGTTTGGCAAAATTTGTCTTTCCCCTTGCTGTTATAACAGCCTCTCAATCTGTTCTGCCTGCCTACGGACCATCTCACAGAGTTCTGCCAACTCCTGTGCATGTCTCTCAGGGGTAGAGCCCTCAGTAACTCTAAATGTCTGACCTCGAGTGATAGTCATTTCTTCTATGCTCCTTATCCTGGTAAATATTAGCCAATAATATACATGAAGCGTGCAACAAATATAAGTTAATACATACAAATACTTACTTGTGAGCTGAGTGATTCCCTTCCTCGACATGTACATATGGACGGTCTAGAAACGATTTAAACCTCTGCTCTGATACTAACTCGGTGTCTACCTACTACTAGTGGGAATTTATTAACTTTCTATTAACGAAGCTTTACTTTCTGAAAATATTTCTGTAATTATTTCTCAAAAATACGGATTATTTTTTTTTTGCCTAAAACTCTATGGATAGATGACTTTATTTATAAACATAGTTTAGATTAGTATATACATGCATTACAAAATGAAAGGTAGTAAATAAGTATCAAAAGAAACGAACTAATAACAACTCTATTGAGAGACTACAAAACATCCCAAAATATACAAACTAGGCC
>JXTC01000294.1:49147-84344 GCA_002914845.1 Trema orientale
TGTTCAAGAGGTATTACAGGACCGTGATGAGAGGATGGGGGCTTATAGATATACTTATACTTGGTTGATTTATAATATGTACAACATAGTGACTTTGCTTTTGATTTTGAATGTGAATATGTGATTACTCTTGATCATTTGCAAACTTGTTTTATAACTAGATTTCGGAAAGGTACTAACCATCCAGGTTTCAGAAATTGCATTCATACTAAAAAGGTAATTGAATTCCTACTGAGCGTATAAATGCTTACCCCCTTATCTTTCCCCTCTCAGGTGGTGTACAGTGTGACTTGGGCAACTCCGGAGCGGAGTGACTAGGACTGGAAGATTGTTCTAGTTTAGTAGTCGGTAACCACTTAATAACTCATTTTGGAATTATAATAACATTTAAGGCTCATACTTTGGATTTAGCCTGTATTATCTATTATGCCTACTTGTGATGACAATGGTGATGCATATTTATGTTTTATTACTATCATTAACAGTCTACGTCTAGTGGTGATCACAAACTGTAGGAATTTACAATTTGAACTATTTTTATAAATTTTTACAGAAGCTGTCATTTTTCAACTAGCTGTCGTTTTTCTGAAAATTTGAAGTTTCTAAAATTTTCTAAAGCAAATTATGAATTTCCACTTGTGAAATTCCCCTTCTGCCACTGGCCCGGGGTTTGGGTCGTGACAAAAAAATTTTGGTATCAGAGCAGAGATTTAATTACCTCGGATGTGATACCATTAGACTAGAATGTGACTTCTTTTCAAAAGTATTTGCATAACTATCACACTAACACTTTGGCATATGAATACAGAATTATAATGCCTCCAAGGAGAAGAGTACCGAGGCAAGAGCCTAGGGCTGAAACTCCTCCACCACAACAACAAATCCCTGAGTCTCTGGCAAATTTGTATGATGCTTTAAGAGCATTACCGGGTCTAAGGATGGAGCGAGACCCTGAGGCCCGTCAGGCTAATTTCTTCAAAGATTTCATGAAGCTCAATCCGCCATCATTCGATGGGAGACCTGATCCCACTTTGGCTGAGAGATGGCTTAGAGACATCAAGAGGACTTTTGCTACTATTGAAACACCAGCTGAGTTCCAAGTAACCTTTGGTACTTACAAGCTGATTGACGGAGCTGTAAATTGGTGGGAGACCGTCAAGTTATCTCAAGATGTGACTAATATGACTTGGGAGACCTTTGAGGGATTGTTCAGGAGTCATTATGCTAATACTAGTCATAGGGCTGCTATGATTAGAGAGTATGAACGGCTCAAGCAGGGTGACATAACGGTGAATGAATACTACGTACGGTTTATGGAGTTAGCACAATATGCCTATGCACCTGGAACAGATCCTACCCTTCAGATAGTCGAGTTCGTGGAGGCTTTGAGGCCAGCCATCTTGGAGAAGATCATGACACAACCCTTCAGCAACCTTGTTGACTTAGTTGCTACAGCCCAAAAAGCTGAGGCTTTTCTTGATGATCGGTCAACAACAAGGGATCATGCAAGAAATAAGGGCAATGGGAGAAAGATGAATAAAAAGAACCAAGGACAATGGCAAGGACAGAATTCTCAGAACAGTGGAAGTAGCAACAGTAGTGCCTCTTCAGGAAAAAGTCGCTATGGACCTTACGGATGCTTCAATTGTGGACAACAAGGCCACCAGAAGAAGGCTTGTCCCTACCGCTAACAAAAATCTTCGTTGTCTCAGGGAGGATCATAGGGAAGTCAGAGTGCCTCAGTTCTTTTTCAGGGCAATCAGATGAGACCAGTGCAATCTCAGACCCAGTCTCAAACATTCTCTTCTACTCCTTACCAACAGCCTTATAGTTCTCAGTACCAGCATCAGTATAGGCCACAAGGTTCGGGCTACAACCAGGGCTATACTCAGAATTTCCAGACTTCACAAAGTTCTAGGAACCAAGGAGGACGTGGATATGCTAGTATCGGTCCAGGAACTAGTAGCAGTCACCCAGGTCAAGGAAGAGGAAACAAAGGAAAAGGCAAAGCTTTTGGTCAAGCTTATACAGTCACAGAGGTAGATAAGGCTCATGACCACACTAGCAGAGGTGTTGTTGATGGTATGATTCTCATTTCTCACTCTTGGGCTCATGTCTTATTTGATACTAGTGCCTCTCATTCCTTTATCTCCATGTTGTTTGCACAAATGTTGGGATTGGAATGTTCTGTGTTGGATAATATATTGAGTTTGGGAACACCCATGGGTGGAGTTACCGATGTTTCTACTGTCTGTCGTGGTTGTCTTGTTGTGATTGATGGTCGGAAGCTACTAGCAGATTTGGTTGTGTTGCCTTTGCAACAATTTGATGTGATTCTCAGTATAGATTGGCTATCCAAATATCGAGCAACTGTTGACTGTTTCAACAAGAGAGTTACTCTTTTTCCAAAGGATGGGTATCCTATTGTCTACCAAGCTCATTTGAATCCTTTGAAACCGAGACCTATTCTAAAAGCACGCATAGGAGGAAGGAAGAAACTAGAGTGCTATGGGAATTCATTTGCCATCGATGGTGAGATGGGAACCGCTGATCAGTACCCTTGGATATCAGTGGTTAGCGAATTTCCAGATGTTTTTCCCGAGGATTTACCGGGGCTACCACCTGATAGGGAGATCGAGTTCTGCATTGATTTGATTCCCGGAGCTCAGCCAGTTTCTATTCCAGCCTATCGCATGGCTCCAGCAGAAATGACTGAGTTGAGAAGTCAGCTGGATGATCTTTTATCAAAGGGATTCATTAGGAGTAGTACCTCTCCATGGGGTGCTCCTGTCCTATTTACCAAGAAAGCTGATGGAACGTTTCGGCTCTGTGTAGATTACAGAAAACTGAATCAGCTAACAGTGAAAAACAAATATCCCTTACCAAGGATCGATAAACTGTTTGATCAACTTGGTGCATCTAGATTCTTTTCCAAAATTGATCTTAGATCTGGTTGTCATCAGTTAAAGATTCGAGAGGAGGATATACCAAAAACTGCATTCAGGACTCGTTACGGACACTTTGAGTTCCTAGTTATGCCGTTTGGTCTGACTAATGCTCCAGCAGCATTCGTGGACCGTATGAACAGAATATTCAGGCCTTATTTAGATCGGTTTGTGGTTGTATTTATCAATGACATCTTGATCTATTCTAAAACTCGAGAAGAACATGTTAAGCACTTGAGAATTGTGCTTCAGACCTTAAGAGACCATCAACTTTATGCCAAGAGATCCAAGTGTGACTTCTGAATGACGGAAGTGAAATTCTTGGGGCATGTTATATCTCATGAAGGAATTTCGGTTGACCATTCCAAGATAGAATCTATTTTAGAATGGGAGAGACCGAAAAGTGTAACCGAGATAAGAAGTTTTCTTGGTCTAGCGGGTTATTATCGCCGTTTTGTTGAAAATTTCTCGAGAATCGCAATGCCTTTGACAAAGTTGACGAGAAAGAATGTCAAGTTTGTATGGGATGATGATTGTGAAGTAGCTTTCATGGAATTGAAGAGGAGATTGACAACTGCACCTGTTCTTACTGTTCCAAACAGTAATGAACCATATGTTGTGTATACCGATGCTTCTGGTTCGGGATTGGGATGTGTTTTAATGCAAAATGGCAAGGTAATAGCTTATGCTTCCCGCCAGTTAAAGCCACATGAGAAGAACTATCCCACTCATGACTTGGAGTTAGCAGCTGTAATTTTTGCTCTTAAGATTTGGAGATGCTATCTATATGGTGTGAAGTTTGAGATTTATTCTGATCATAAGAGTCTAAAGTATCTGTTTACTCAACGAGACTTAAACTTGAGACAAAGAAGATGGGTTGAGTATATGGAGGACTATGACTTCGAACTTCAGTACCATCTTGGAAAAGCCAACGTTGTAGCTGATGCCTTATGCAGAAAGTCTCATAGCATGCTTGCTTCCTTGATCCTAGAAGATTGGAAGAATTCAGTTACCATTGGTGACTATAACCTGGAGTATAGGAAAAATGGAAAAACCGCTTGTATCAGCAACATTGTGGCTACACCATCACTTCTCCAGATAGCACAACAAAGTCAGTGGCAAGATCAAGAACTGAGAACAATCTGGAATCAACTTCAGAATAGTGAGCAGTTAAATGGTTGGAGTACCAATAGAGAAGGGTTCGTGCTTTTCAATGGAAGATTAGCTATTGCCAATGACCCTCATCTTAGAGAGACTATTCTGACTGAGGCTCATAAGTCCAAATTTGCAGTACATCCTGGTAGCACTAAGATGTACCATGATCTAAAGAGGCAGTACTAGTGGAAAGGCATGAAACGAGATGTAGCTACTTTTGTGGCTAAGTGTTTGACTTGTCAGCAAGTCAAGGCAGAACACCAGAGGCCAGCTGGACTACTTCAGTCTTTACCTATTCCAGAGTGGAAATGGGATAAAATCACCATGGATTTTGTAATAGGCCTACCAAGAACTCGAAGAAAGAATGACGCTGTTTGGGTGATAGTTGATCGGATGACAAAGACTGCCCACTTCATACCGATCAGGATTGACTTTTCACTCACACAAATGAGTCGTCTTTATGTGGACAGTATTGTTCGCCTACATGGGGTACCGTCAAGCATAGTTTCTGACAGAGATCCAAGGTTTACATCAAAGTTCTGGAGAGCTTTGCAAAGAGATTTGGGAACAGAACTAAATCTCAGTACAGCTCATCATCCTCAGACAGATGGCCAATCTGAGAGAACAATACAGATTCTAGAGGACATGCTTCGCTCATGTATACTAGACTTTGGTGGAAGCTGGGATGATAACCTGTCATTGGTGGAGTTTGCTTACAACAACAGCTACCAAACTAGTCTTGGCATGGCTCCATATGAGGTACTATATGGGAGACCATGCAGATCACCCTTATGTTGGGCTGATGCAGAGGAGCATGTTACTCTTGGGCCAGAGTTAGTACAAGAGACTACTGAGAAGGTTAAAAAGATCAGAGAGAGACTCAAGATTGTTCGGAGTCGCCAGAAGAGCTATGCAGACCCCATAAGACACGAGGTAGAGTTTGACGTTGGTGACAGGGTATTCTTGAAAGTCTCGCCAATATGTGGAGTCACGAGGTTTGGAGTTAAAGGGAAGCTAGCACCAGGGTACATTAGACCATTCGAGATTACTGATAGAATTGGGCCTGTTGCTTATCGTCTAGATCTACCACCGCAATTGGGTCGAGTACACAATATATTTCATGTCTCAATGCTCAGTAAGTACATACCTGACCCAACTCGTGTTATCCAGTACATAGAAGTACCTATCCAAGAGAATGTGACTTATGAGGAACAACCAGTTCGAATACTGGGAAGAGAGCTCAAGGTGCTACGTAACAGAGAGATTCCACTTGTCAAGGTCCTTTGGGAACATCACAAGGAAGAAGAAGCTACTTGGGAACTTGAAACCGAGATGTATGAAAAGTATCCTCATTTATTTAACTTTCAGCTTGAGGTTGTACTTTGATTCATACCCTGTACTCTGAATTTCGGGACGAAATTCCTTTAAGGAGGGGAGGATATAAAAATCTTGATTTTTATAAGGGGCAATTTGGTCTTTTCACAAAATTGAGAATTTAAAATAAATAAAATTGGTTAAAGTGTCAATAAATTTCAGGTAAGGACCAAAGTGAAAGAAATTTTCAAAGTTGGGGTCGAAATTAGATTTTTAAGGACAAGTTTGAAGAGAAAATTGAACTTGGGGTTAAAATATAATTTTGATAAGTTGGGCCACCAGCCCATAAGTGACAAGTGTCAAAATTTCCCCAAAATCACTTAAATCCCTAATTTCTCTCCTCTCTCCCACGTGCTCTCTTCTCCCCTTTCTTTTTCTTCTTCTTCTTCTTCCTTTTTCTTCTCGCGCACCCTCCACTTTGAAGCCTTTCCCAGCCGCCGTCGGTGCTCCTCCGGCCACGAGCTCTGGCCGATCTTGAAGCCTGCCGACCAGCGAGCCTCCGCCGGCCACCCCCGCTACCTGTCATGCGGCCAGCTGGGAGGGAGAGGCGCGCGAAGTAGAGCTTTCGCACACGCGACCCGCGGCCATTCGCGGCCATTTTTGGCACTTCGACCACCGTTCAAGGCCGAGGGGCACCACCACTCGCAAGCCCATGCCTCCCCCTACCTGGGTTCACCCTCCACCACCACAAATTTCTGGCCAAGAAGCTCCGGTGAGCATTTAAAAGTTTTTATGGCGTTTTCGTCACGAAAAATTGGTATTTGTGTAATTATTTTGTTATGTTCATTCAATGCTCATGAAACTTTGAAGGATGAAAATATAGGTTGAAACAAGAACAAGAGTGAAAATTTTGTTGAAAATGGATGGGTAGATTGAGAGAAATTTAGGTCTGAATTTTGTGGCATTTAACTAAATATTTTCATAAAATGACATTTTTATAACTTTTCTAATTAAGCAAAAATTTGAGCTAGAGTCCTTGAAACTGAAATTGGACTTCGGAAATGGACTAAGTAAGATCAAGAGACGAGTTTTGATATAAAACATCAATAGGTTTTGAGTTGGCACGAAATCTGAGACACGAGGCTCGGGATTTTGCCTCGATTTGCGTGCCACGGGCTCGGGGGCCAAATTAATCGAATTATATGTCTAACCCAATGTTTTTGGGTGCTCTGAATTCAGTGGTGATCTCCGTTTCATAAATTGAGGCTTCGTTTGAAAAGTCACCCCTCAAAGTAAGCTCACGGGATCCCGAAACGACCTTCCAAGCGACCGGGTGACCAACGGGAGAATCTACGAGCGCCGATAGCTTAGTCTAGCTATCTAGGCGAGGTAGGGGTTCAATTACCAAGTTTTCAACTTATTTTGTTTTGAATTATGCATTATGACCTATTTCTTGAAAATGTCGATTTTCATGGACTTCAATGGTTTGATTGAGTATTTGATAAACTTGTGAACTGTTGAGATATATTGGATTGTTCTGGGATTGGTTGTATGGTTTTTATACAGGTTTAAAAATTTTGGTTTTGGGAAAATACAATCGTTATGCTGCCCGATTTTCTGTAAATTCCAGAATAATACCAAATGAGTTTTAAAGCATGATTTCTTCATATACTTGATGCATGGACTCTGTGAAATGTTGTACCTACCATAGGATCACACACTTGAGTTCCATTTTAGCATCATGGTATTTAGATCGCTGGCGAGTTGCTGCAGCGCTAGGTGAGGGACCTAGGCCCCTGCGCAGGATTTGCTGACACACCTCCGGGTAGTGTCAGGATGCTGGGTACCTCTGTTCAAGAGGTATTACAGGACNGCTCATAGATATACTTATACTTGGTTGATTTATGATATATACAACATAGTGACTTTGGTTTTGATTTTGAATGTGAATATGTGATTACTCTTGATCATTAGCAAACTTGTTTTATAACTGGATTTTGGAATAGTACAAACCATGCAGGTTTCAGAAGTTGCATTCATACTAAAAAGGTAATTGAATTCCTACTGAGCATGTAAATGCTCACCCCCTTATCTTTCCCCTCTCAGGTGGTGTACAGTGTGACTTGGGCAACTTCGGAGCGGAGTGACTAGGACTGGAAGATTGTTCTAGTTTAGTAGTCGGTAACCACTTAATAACTCATTTTGGAATTGTAATAACATTTAAGGCTCATACTTTGGATTTAGCTTGTATTATCTATTATGCCTACTTGTGATAACAATAGTGATGCATATTTATGTTTTATTACTATCATTAACAGTCTACGTCTAGTGGTGATCGAAAACTGTGAGAATTTACAATTTGAACTATTTTTATAAATTTTTACAGAAGCTGTCATTTTTCAACTAGCTGTCATTTTTCTGAAAAATTGAAGTTTCTAAAATTTTCTAAAATAAATTATGAATTTCCACTTGTGAAATTCCCCTTCTGCCACTGGCTCAGAGTTTGGGTCGTGACATTTAGTCTGTCTACGTTGGGTAGGTATGGATTGCACATGCGTCATTTCCGCACAGGTGGGCATGGCTTACCGACTACCGAGACTGAACATTGTACTATGAGATATGTGAGGTGCATTACCTGGTCGGTCTGCATAGGGTAGGTATGGTTCGCATTAGCTATGTGTTTCCTTCCGGCATATGCGGGCACAGCCTACCGACTACCGCAACTTTGTAGTGTACTCAAGGGCCCTATAGAGAAATATTTTCTAAGAAAAGTGCATCAAAATGAAAAGTTATGAAAGAAATAGTACAATGGGAATTTGAATAAAGTTTATACATGAAACATGTTCACAAGCATGTATGATCTTTACTTACTGAGCATAAGCTCATTGAGTTCATGTGATGCAGGTGAGGAGACATATGATGTCTAGAGTTGCTGGTTGGCTAAAACGCTTTCTTGTCACTATGATCATACAGATGTAGATGAGCTTGACTTGTGGGTGATGTCTTTGTATTTTGATATTTGGATGTGGCGTAAATATTACTGCTGATGGCAAGATAAACTGATAAAGACTTTTTGGTTGTACATTTTGTAAAGACACTTAAAAAAGGGTAATGTTATGCAGCTTCTTTTGTTTTAGAGTTTAAAAAGTTTAAATTTGCCCACCTTTTTAGCAAAATTTAAAGTTATGGTTTATGAAGGAATAATACTTCCTAGTTTGACCTATATAGTAATATAGTTAAAGTAGGGGGAAGTTACAGTTATGGTATCAAAGTGGAGATTTAGTCGTTTCTGAAGACTATCTACATATATATGATAATGTGACAGAAAGCTCGGTCAACTAGTAAGTCTAATTATTTTCATACATGTATTTTATTTATATTATATAAGTTTGATTCACATATTATTATTAGTTATTATGTTTGTTCGTAAGTAAAGAGCCACTGTACAGGAAATCATGCCAAGGGGTAAAGGTCAGACTAGCTAATAGAGGGGTGATCAAGAGAATAGCAAAAATACTACTATACATCGATTGGCTGAATTAGTGGAGAGACATGCTCAGCAAATAGAGAGACTTATAGAACGAGGTCAAAAGAGAGAGGAACAATTACCAGTCCAAGTTATAGCTAGACAAGAAAATCATGAACCAACTTTTGAAAGGTTCAGGAAGAATAAACCTCCAGCTTTCAAGGGTGAGACAGATCCATTATTCGCTGAGGAGTGGATTCGGAGTTTGGATGATATCTTTGATTATATAGGAATCTCTGAGGAGGAGAAAGTTTCTCGTGCTACTTATATGTTCCAAATGGATGTAAGGTACTGGTGGGATTCTACGAAGTCAATCCCTGATCTTGACAGATTGACTTTGGAGGGATTTAAGAAAATCTTTTATAGGAAGTACTTTAGTGAATCTCATCGCACTACTAGAAAAACTATTTTTCACGTCACTTTATATGTGACGTCTATGAGATACCACGTCACCTGCCAAAGCGGCGTGTAGGTGACTGCCGTAGTAAGTACAGAATTATCACGTCACTTCTGAAGCGACGTCGTAGACCTACGATGTCCCTTTTTAAGTGACGTCGTAGGTCTACCACGTCACTTATAAAGCGACGTCGTAGGTCTACGACATCGCTTCAGAAGTGACGTGGTAGGTCTACGACGTCACTCAAAAAGGGACGTCGTAGGTCTACGACGTCACTTATGAAGTGACGTCGTAGACTTATAACGTCCCTTTTTAAGTGACGTCGTAGGTCTTTTCCAGGGGGTTTTCTAAAATTAAATTCATTAAACCCCCTGGATTTCATTTACATGAAAACAAAATTACAATATTTATCGAACCACATAGCACACAGCACCAGAGCCACATCAACCTATGTACATATGAAGTCCCAAAAATTCCCAGAAGTGTAAACTAAGTCACATTACTAAACTAATAATAAATCTTAGACTCAATCCAAAACTACATTAACCTATATTCATATGAAGTCCCAAAATCAATGATACAACTGAGGAAATATAACCTTATTAGGTGAGATAATCCAAAAGTTCAGCAACCCATTCTTCACAAACTACATTGATGTCTTCTTTCGTGTAGAAAGTGAGTCTATTAAACTACAAATTCAAAGAATAAGATTGTTAGAATATGCAAATTATTTTTCTTGTTTTGAAATGTGGTAGAATGGGTAAACGTACCCTTGTACTGAGAAATGATCGAATATTAGCTTGTTCAATGATTTCGCTCATATATTTACATACGAAGAAGCCACATTCTACATTTGATAGTTGCTTTGGACACTACATAAGAGGAGAGATAGTACATATAATATTGAAAAGAGTAATATAGAAACAAATATGAGATAATTCTATTGTGTTTACCTTGAGACGCTTATAAACCGGACCATTAGGTCTATATGGTCTTAATCCTTTATCTTCATTATATATTCGGAATGCCCTTTTGATTAATACACATGAATTAGAAAACACATATTACTCTTAGTTTATTAGTTAACAATAATTAAAGTAACTATATATTCAAAATAGACTTACTCTATCAATGTCAGGCCAATTTCCTCACGAAGGTCCAAGTCCAAAGGATCTAGAAACCAAACATATTCTTTCGGGGGGTAAATGAAGAGTAACATCCAATGCTCCCTAATTAATCCATCAATAACAAATATCATAAATAAGTTTTTAAAGACACCAATCACTTAGAAATTTATTGTTATTAGGTAAGTTATTAATCTTACGCATGATTCCATGGAGTAACTAATATTTGTCTGCCATTTTGCATTTCTAACATCCTAGCTGCAAAATTCTCAGCACGATTCTCTCGTGTGCCATCATCTGTAGCGATATTACTTGGATCCATGAACATATATATATTCTGATGTCCTAGTTGTATAATAATACGGTGTAATCTCCTACAACAATAAAGGCATACGTAATATAAGAAGATCATGTATAGAGTATTGGAATATGCGCATGCTAATTTAAAATATTACCTCATGTACAATGTTATAGGTACGGCCCCGATCATCTCTAATTTGCAAAATTGCAGAATATCATCCTTGAATACAGGTAATTGAAAAGGTTCCCCAAAAATGTCACCAGGAAAGGGAACATGAACCAAATGATCTTCCTCCCAAGCTTCAACAGTCTTCAGAAGTAGTCTGACTGAAACTGGGGTATCATAATATCCTCCTTACGTCTGTGTAAGAGGTAATTCTATATTTCTAGGCAATGGATGTGCTCTCTCTTGTGTTAGAGGAGCTTGTGGTTGGGAAGTTGGAGCTTTCTTTGGTTGTTTCTTGTTTCTTTCAGCAAGAACCTACATTAGAAAAATAGTAAAACTCAGAGTGCTGTGAGACATTTTGGTGAAGCAACATTCAAATCATGTAATATCAAATTGAAATGCGAAGATAGATAGGATCTTACTTGGTCACTATTAAAATTGACAAGAGATTTTGGCCAAGCAACATGTGATCCAAGTGCTAAACCAATATTTGTTGTATCAAGGTCATTCGGATTTGGAATTAGAAGGGGGGCATTGTGGATAAGTGCTATTTCTATCGATACACGATAGTTATTCTCCCCAAGTTCTCTCCCATGAAGAAGTGTTCCATCTAGTGAGTCTTGTACATGTCCGATTGCAACAACATTATCAAGAGATCCCAATGCGAGCTTGCAAGGTCGGTTCTATGAAATACATATTGCAAAATGAGTTCTATATAAAAGAGCAAGAATGAATGATGTAAATATTGAAATTTGAGTTTTTTTTATATATAAAATAGTACCTTCTTGCCTTGTGTTGGCATCCCTGTACAAGTAACTGCATCAACGTGTATTTGTTTCCTTTGAATTTCTGCTTGAGGAATTTCTGTTGTTGAACATGGAGTTGTATTAGAACCACCCACTCCACTTTGTTGTCCCGCACGAAGCTCATCTATTTCTGCTTGAAATTTGTCTCGTTGTTCCTTTAACATCTTTTCCGTCTTTTCTTCTTGTTCTGCTTGCCATTTTCTTAAATTGAATTGTGCTTTTCTTGATGGAGGAGGAGTATGAAAATATTGTGATTGAGTGACATGTTTGCCCATTCCTCGCACACGTCCAGGTTGTTTGGCATTTCCTAATGCCATAGTTAAAATGTCGTTACTCCCGTCAATCTGAAGCTTACCCTCTTGGTACTACTGAGTGTAATGTTGCTACAAAACAAATATTTAACAAAACAAATCATTCTTCAATAAATGAACGATGTAGAAAGAATCAAGTGAAGACTTACTATTTTATCCACGACCACTTTGACATTTTCAGAATGCTCTCCTCTCTTAGAAAGGCGTGCTTCTGACCAAAAATCACCTCAATTATACTCAAGTTCACCCTCTTTTTGTATAATTTTTTCCTCCAGGGCAACATAACCCCCACGAGATAAACGATGTGGGTAAACATTTTTGGCTCTTCTTTCTTGTTGAGTTTTCCTTAGTTGCATCCATTCTTCAGATAGTCTACTCTTCACGAATTCTGTCCAAACTTGACCATCTATCCACTCAATATATGCTGAAGGAGGGTATTTTAATAACTCTGGCTGAGTATCTTTATACCGATAAATTAATTCTAATGTTATAGAAGTCTTAAAATCTCTCCACATTTTACCACAACTAGACATAATATGTTTTTTACTTTCTTTCGGTACTACAAATGTCTCCTGTATTAATGAACAAATCTTAATGTTAGAAAAATGTAAAGTGAAGAAACTAAAGTATGTGTTAAAGTGATAAAAATACAGGCAAGTTTATATATATCTTACCAAGATTGATTCCCAAATTCTATCCTTAATATCGTCGGGGACATGAGGCCAACAGTCGATATTGATTGGGACTATTCGACGAACCATAAGACCACAGAAGCTTGACAAATGTCTACCTTCATCCCCAGTTGCTTGTCCCCATTCATTGTATGAGATGACTTCCTTTTCATTATTACTTCTTTTTTTAATCAATCCTTTCATTTGAGTTTTCCCCCTTTTTTTCTTGCTTTGGCTGTCGACATGTTGTGATGGATTGAATTCCTGAGCATCGTCATCTTGATCAATATCCATGTCCATAAATACCTACATAATATGAAAGCTTCATTATTAAGCACTATATGTAGTTGAAAATGAAATGAAACAAAGTAGAAATGGAAAATAAACAATCAAATAACATATGGTAAGATTAGAATGCAATACATACAATTATTTTCTTTTATTCCCTCTATTATCAATCCAAACACCTTCACCATCATCCTGTAAATAATTACTTTCACTATCTGTGGCATCATTTATAGTAAAGTCTATCGATATTCCTTTTGAAAAAATTTCGTGAGAGACAAGTGCTTCATTATCATCTTCATCCACTACTTTTGTACGATATTCCTTTGCTTTGTTTGCAAGAACAATTGACCATCGAGCATCAAGCGGGTCTGTGACGTAAAACACTTGTTTGGCTTGTGTTGCCATTATAAATGGATCGTCCTTATGACCAATTCAGTTTAAATCCACTAACGTAAACCCAAGCTCATCCACCATGACCCCATTGTTACTCTCCACCCATTCACACATAAACACGGGTAATCGAAAAGCGACATAATCAATTTCCCAAATCTCTTTGATAATACCATAATAGATCATATCACTCTCAATTGAATTTTTATCTTTAGCACTTGAAAAATGCATGGTCTTGGCCACTATACTCACACCGTTATTTTGGGTAGTTCGTGTGTTATTGCGGTCTCTAGTGCTAAATTGAATACCACTAATTACATAGGAAGAGTACTTAATTACATCCAATAAAGGTCCACGCGATATCCATTTCAATGTATCAGATACATTGTCTATTGTCTTATCCATTTCAATCACCATCTGTTATACCAAAAACTAGAATAGTCAATCGAAATTGTAAACATTTATCTAAGAACGTAATGAATCAAATGAGTCAAAAATAGAATCATTAACTACCTGTTGCCTAAACCATACAATAAAAGTGCGATGGTGTTCATCATGGATCCATTTCTCCCTTTTAGATTTAGTTGGATAATTTGTCTTTATCCAATTTATATGCTTCCTTTGTAAAGAAAGCCAATTATTAGTACCATTAAGAATAACAAAATTCAAATCCAAAATACAATTTACAATATGACTTACTCAATAAAAGGTTGGACATATGCTACATTTTGTAAAACATTACGATGTGCTTGGTCTACTTGTTCGCGATTGACAGTACACACAACACCACCACTTACGCCTCTATTAGCATTCACATTTTCACCAATACAAGGAATTCCAATTGCTGCTACTTCTGATAAGTATTCTGCACAGAACTCGATAGCTTCTTCAGCAATATAACATTCCACAATACATGCTTCCGGACGACTTCGATTTCTAACATAACTTTTAAAGATTTTCATCTTCCTCTCAAAGGGGTACATCCATCGAAAAATAACGGGGCCACATAATTTTACTTCTCTCACCAAATGGATAATAAGATGTATCATTATGTCAAAAAATGTTGGAGGAAAAAATTGTTCAAAAAATGTATCATGATGTATCATTAGTACATCATTTTCTTTTTTTTTTTTGGGTTGTGGCTATTTTGACTTTTCCTAGTCTAAATTCAAGTTTCGAAACCTTTTCCAATATCTCTCCTCCTGCCAAGGGTTGTGGTGCCAACTCAAAGTCTTGGGAGCCATTAAAAGTTTTTTTCTAAGTTCTATATATATGATTCCTAGGTAAAAACCTCATGTGCCCCATATAAACAATTTTTATAGCATGTCTTAGATAACGACAATTTGTATTCTCATCACAAACAGGGCAAGCTTTATATCCTTTGACTGAAAATCCTGATAGATTTTCATATGCAGAGAAATCATTGATTGTCCACAGCAATGCAGCCTTAAGAGTAAAATCTACTTCATTATAGGCATCATACGCTTTAACACCATCATTCCATAAAGTGTTCAAATCATCAACCAATGGGGCTAAGTACACGTCAATGTCATTACCAGGTTGTCTAGGTCATGATATTAACATTATAAGAAGTGTAAACTTTCTTTTCATACACAACCAAGGAGGAAGATTATATATGACAAGTATTACAGGCCAACAACTATACTTACTACTAAGAGAGGTGAAAGGATTAACTCCATCTGTGGAGTGGCCAAGACGAAGATTTCTTGGATCATTTCCAAAAGCAAGCCATTTGTAATCTATTGTCTTCCAAGTCGGTGAATCAGCCGGATGTCGGAGTTTACCATCTTCTATCCTTTCATTCGCATGCGAAGTTAAATCTTTAGCATGCTCACGATTTCGGAATAGACGGATAAACCGTGGAACAGGAGGAATATACCATAATACCTTTGCAGGGATTTCATCCCTAACCTCTTCAGAATTTTTTTTATGCTGCTATCGTGACTCTCCACATACTGGACAAGAAATTGCATCCTTCAACTTCTTACGATATAATATACAATCATTTGGGCAAGCATGAATTTTCTGAAATTGCATACCCAATGAACATAAAGTTTTCTTGGCCTCATAAAATGACCGTGGCATCTCATTGTCCTTTGGCAACACCTCCCCTAGTAAAGATAGCAAATCCAAAAAACTTTTATCGCTCCATCCATGCCTTGCTTTCAAATGATACAATCTAAGTAGAAAGGATAGCTTTGTGAATCTTGTACAACCCGGATAAATCGGTTTTTCAGCATCACTAAGTAGTTCCTTAAACTTTATAGGATCTAAGTTTGCTTCATATTGTGCATCATCAATCATTTCAAAAAGATCCTCCTCAAAATCTAAGTCATCTTCCTCTCTAACACTTTTTTCCCCAAAAAAGGAGCTATTTTGCACCTCTTCACCATGCCAAATCCATTGCTTATAACTTTTATCAAATCCATTACAAAATAAATGCTCTTTTAACTTCTTAACATTCAACTTGTTCAAATTTCCACATTTAAAACAAAGACACATAATAGCATTATGATCTTTGGCATTCTCCATAACAAAGTCCAGAAAGTTCTCAACCCCATTTCTATACTCAATTGATAATCTATCTGCCGAGATCCACTTTCTATCCATTCTAATCAACTACAAAAAAATAATGTATATTACAAATCCTAATAATATTAAAAGGTTAAAAAAATTTAGGTAGAGTTTCCCCTATTTATATAAACCATACAAAATTTTTTAACACAATGAACACTCATAACAATATCAACATCAATAAAGTACATCACACACAATTCAATCATCCTTATATCACCACAGTACACAATTTCCCAGAACCTATTCTCCTCTACATCAGATTCTCCAAAGCTTCACATAATTACATATACATATTATTTTTGGTTTAAGAAATTTGTGTTTCGAAACATACCTCTAGTGATTACAAGATCCTTGCTTCAACTATTGATTATCAACAATCTTCAACATATAACTGAAAAAGATATAAAACAATGAAGCAACCATCTATCATCTAAAATTAATCTTCAGAAATATTACAAGTTATATACAAACAATATATATATATATACCTATAAAAATAAAATTTCATAACAATTATTTTCCAAAGTTTCAAAAACTTGTACGCATCTCCAAACTAGTAGCAATGATGAACACAATTCTCAACTACAACATTCAAATAATCACATTTATTAATTGACAAAGCTACTTAACTTAAAATTCGGATTCTAATCTCTTAAAAAAATTCCTAAATATAAAAATCAAAAAAAAAAAACTCACGAAACTAGTTGTTATAATTAGAATACTACCAAATTCGGTAAAATGATCACCTAATATACTTTACATTCAGAAAATAAGAGCTAAACTAAATTTCAGAACTAAGAAAATACAGAAAAAAAAATTCGTAACTATAAACATGAAAAACAAAAATTAAAACTAGTGAATTTACTATCAATTTCGACAAATTCAAGAGGCAAAATCCCAATATATCACGGCAATTTGTTCAAAATAGAGAAACAAGTATTCACATTGGCCAAAATCATAAACTTAACATAAAACTACAAATTTTTTGGATAAATTTTACCTAATCACAAAGCCCAAACCAGGAAAACACCAATTCTATGAAAAAACTGAGTTAAAAGGGCTCAACTTACCTTCAAATGCCAGAAAAAATGGTGGAAACACTCAAGTAGCGGCTGAAGCAAGGGGGCGGCTGAAGCTCGATCAAAGGAGAGAGAGAGCGTATAGGAAACTTGACCTAAAAAACTGACATACGACGTCGCATTTGGCGTGACGTCATTTTTCTGCTTTCACATCCCGTAGGACGCGACGTGGTAGCTCAATAACGTCGCGTTGGACGCGACGTGTTGTGGTGGCCTCTGTCGCTTCTCACGCGACGTGGAAGCCCAAAAAAATGGGCCCAACCCCGTCCCTTCTCAAGCGACGTGATACCCTTCTGGGCTTTCTCCGTCGCGGCCCGTGTGACATTGTAACTCGAATTTTTTCCACGTCGTGCCCAGTCCAAAAGCGACATGGATTTAACTGACCTGCTAGCCCATTCTTGTAGTAGTGTCGACTTGCAAAGGCAACCAAATTTCCGAATTTGAAGCAGGGTGATATGTTTGTATGTGACTACATAAAGAAATTTGATGAACTATCCTGTTTTACTCCTCATATGGTGGGTACTAATGAGCTGAAAGTAAATAAGTTTTTATTGGGGCTCAAACCAGAAATATATAGGGATATTAAGATGTCTACAGGGAAAGGTGTGCCTTACATAAAAGTTGCAGAGAATGTCCTTAAAGCTAAAAAAGTCGAACTGAAAGTTGCAAAAGTACTAGAAATTAGAAGAAACATGAACATAGCAAGGCGAAATGCAAATTTTAAAAAAGATATTCAACCAGGGTTTAATGGAGGCAAAAGGATATTCCCACAGGGTCAAGGACAAAGACAAGACCCTTCAAAGCACCTAGCAACGGGTCAACAAATACAATCTACTCTGAATCAGAAAGTTATATGTCCTAAACGTGGAAAGCCTCGTAAAGGTGAATGTCTTTTGGATAGTAGAGCGTGTTATACATATGGCAAGACGTAACATTTTTCTAAAGATTATCCCTCCACCTCTGGTGAATAAAAGAAAGTTCTAGCTCGTGTGTTTGCCATGACTGCGACAGATACTGAGGCTAATCGATCGGTTGTAGCAGGTGAGATCTCTATCTTTGATATCCTCACAAATACATTAATAGATTCAGGAGCTGCACATTCATTTGCATCACCAGCATATGTGAGAAAATTGGGCAGATGACCAGAAACTTTGAATTTATGATAATGTGTAACTATTCCATCTCGGGAAGTGCTATATTCTAGTTAAGTTTTGAGAGCGTGTCCAGTACAGATAGATGGTAGAGAGTCATGGGCAGACTTAATAGTGTTAGATATGCAAGATTTTGAGGTGATTTTAGGCATGGATTGGCTATCTAAGTATCATGCTAGCATTGATTGTAATGGTAAGAGAGTAGTATTTCAGCCACTTGGTGAAGAGAAATTTACTTTCCTTGGGTCTTTGAAGAAGAAAATAGTACCAATAATTTCGATGATAATAGCAAGGAAGTTACTTGAGAAAGGATATACTGGTTATTTAGCAAATGTAATGGATACTAGAGAGGAATTGAAGATGAAGCTAGAGGAAGTACCAGTGGTTAATGAATTTCTAGAGGTGTTCCTAGAAGATCTACCAGGATTACTACCTAACAAAGAAATAGAGTTTATAATTAATCTACTACCTGGTATAGCTCCTATTTCTAAGGCACCATTGGCTACCCAATTCAATGCCTTGACCAAGAAACTTGGTTCTGCGGCAGTTCATAGAGTTCATGCTTTGCATAGTTCAACCGGGGTTTGTGAGCGATGCGGTGATAGTCACGTGAGTTCTTTTTGTCCTATAAACATGGATTTAGTTCAGTCTGTAGGCAACCACAATCAACAACAATGCGACAACCCCTACTCCAATTCATACAATTCGGGGTGGAGAAACCATCCAAACTTCTCTTAGAGCAACCAAAATCGTCAAGGGCATAGTTCAAATTCAAGACCAATACATCCTCTGGGATTTCAGAATCCAAGTCACTCAACACAAGAGAAGAATCTATCAATGGAACAGATTCTCATGCAATACATAGCCAAGAATGAAGCTACTCTTCAAAACCAAGCAGCTATAACGAGATTTCTTGAGACGCAACTTGGTCAATTGGCCAATGCCCTTACCAACTGGCCACAAGGAAGTTTTCCTAGCAATACCGAGGCAAATCCAAAGGGAGACATGAAGGAGCAATGCAAAGCAGTGACGTTGAGAAGTGGAAAAGAACTACAAGGGACGTCAAAGGCCAATGAAGAGTCTAAAAAAGAAATTGAAGAAGGAAGTCCAGTTGAAGAAGAAGTTTCTAGACAATCTCCAATACCCATCCCCATTTGGCTGTTGGAGCTGTACTCCACTGTCAGACTCCAACGACTAGTAAAAATAGTCACTTTCTGAGATGGTCGACCACGCTGTGGGTTGAAAACCAGTAACAGCTAGAAACGACTAGTTTTTCGAGAGTTCTATAAATAGAGTTGAATTCAATAGAATTTAATATTTTTGCACGAACTTACATTGATATTCAACCTACTTCTAAGTGTAATTACTTTATTTTACAAAGCTTAAACTTTCAAATCAAGTTGAGCCATTCTTAGAGCATATTTTGTACATTGTTCTCTAATCTCCTAAGCCAAAATTATATCCATTACTTTTGTGAGAAAAGTTCTTAAGCGTATTCACTCTTATTAATTGAAAAACTATTTGAATAGAGGTAAGGTTAGCACTGAAGTCTAAACAACCTGATTCTTAGTGAGGTTGGCTCTAACACACCAACACCGCAGGTTTAGGAGTCGCAATAAGTAATATAAATGGTAAGAAAGTGTCGAATTCCACAAGGAGCAAATGATTTACAAATGCTAAGTACTAACAGCAACTAGTTGGCAATTTATCCAAACGATAGTAAAAGGACGTTGTGAACAAAAAATACAAGGCAAATTCAACATAAACGAAAATAATAGAAATCAACACTAAGCAACCAACGGTAGTTCTACAACGATGATATAAAACTTAGGGATGCAATCTATTCTCTAACTCCTTCATTTACTAGTTTTCCTCACCATTCAATCATCCATTTAGAATTAACAATTGAGAATTCAATGGTATTTACAAATTTCTTCCCAAGATATAGGTGAAAATGTCTAAACAAGATAAAGTCTTACTCCCACAAATTGATTAAACACATTAAGCTTCGTAATTCCCATACAAGGTTGTACAAGTTACATAGGTATATTCCTATCCTATGCAAACTCACCCTATACTAGGCAATCCTATGTTGTTCAACCTAAGTCCAAACCTAAACACCCCTTTCTAAGTTCATATAGGTTTCCTACAACAAACCTATTTAATGGCCAAATAAACAGAAGCATTAAGCACAAGGTGGAACAATCAATTCATTAATAGAAATCATGAACAGATGAGGAAAACAATGTAAATGAATTACATTAGAGGTTTGATTACTTCCTTAGTAAAAGAGTTTAGTTCATAGTCATATCAAGAGAAACACAACAGAAATAATAAGGCTTATACACGTTCATTGCAGAAAATAAAAAAGTACAGCTAAAGGAAGATAAAAGAAAAACTCTTTGAAGCTTGCTCAATCCCCTTGTTTCCTCTTGATTCCTCTTTCTTCTTGTTGTTTCTCCATCAGAAACTCTCTCAAACTCTGGTTGCTAGGGTTTTTCAGTCCTCCCACCAGATGAGTTGAAGAAAAGTTAAATACTCGAAGCAAACTGGCCATGATCCAAGAATTCTAGAATATGTTTGTGCTTTGTGGCATTGTGGTGCCAAGACGGTCAAGAAGGTGGCACTGCAGCCCCAAACTTTGGTACTGAGGCACCACAAATCCTAGGAAATGGCGCTGCGGCACCACGAACCATCGCTGCGGCGCCACGGTCATGGCACTGCAGCGCCACGGTCATGGCACTGCGGTGCCATGGCATTGACGCTGCGGCGCCGCGACACCACAACCCGGCACTAGGTTTCTAGGGGTCTTGGTGCTGCGGCACCAGGTTTCTGGGGGTTAAGGTGCTGTGGCACCAATTTGGTGCTGCAGCACCCAATTTTTGCCCTGTTTCTTCCATTCTGGCACTACTTTACACTGCTGACTCAGCATTGTCTGCCTGCCTTCACTCGTAATTGGTCTAAATTGCCTTGATTTAGCCTCGATTCCTCTTGAAAAGTCGATATTCTCTTGTCAATGACTCCTCACCTGAAATATACACCAAAAACAACAAATTCGGATAAAAAGAGCTCAAAGACGAGCAATTCTTAAGCCTAGAAGGATGGTAAAGTTAAGTGTAGAATCCACTTAACAAATTCCCCCAAAATTAATCAAAAGCTCGTCCTCGAGCTGAGATAACAAAAGGAAAAACTGAAAGAAGTGCTAAAAACACAAGAAATAAGATAACACAAACTGAGCTTCTAAATGAGGTTGAATTGATCTTAAAACTCTCAACAGAATTTTATAACTCAATGGAAACTTAGAGCATCACGAAAGTTTAGATTTTCAATTAGGGTAGTGGTCTCACTCTGTTTACACCTTTGGTGCGTATGTGGGGTAGTTGCTTGCTTTCACCTTATTAGTCAGATCACGTTATGCAAACTTAGATTTCGAAAACAACAATGTCTCATTAGAATTGATGCAATCATCTCATAAGCCTGTTTTTTATGTCAATCTCCACTAATGTAAAATAGCACTAATTCGAAGATTAATAGGTCTTTATCAGCTTGTAATGTAGAGCTTGGGTCTGGGTAGATGGGAAAGTATTATTTAGGCTAAATTACGCCATAGATACCCATTTTTCTCAACGACTACAATTTGCTCGAACATTTACAATAGTTCCCCTAAACTTAGTTTTTTGACCCAATTTCAACCTTCTTTTTTTTTTTTGAATTCCACTTCCTTCAAAAGATTTCCCTTTTTTTTTTTTGACACACCCTTCACCACAAGTTCAAAATTCACTTTCATGCATCTATGGTATGAAGTGAGGTAATTTGAGAAATTATTTATTAGTTAGGAGTATTTATTGGGTTTATGAGATGAAACAGGATGAGAAATTGGCATAAAGGGGGTAACTAAGGATATATCAATTGACGGATGGGCTTGAAAGGCTCAACTGGTCCAAAATGGCCTACATCATTTCTTCGATTTTCATGCTACCTAGGATTTCACTTCGATTGACAAACAAATAAGTTCTAAGGTGATGTGAGACTAACTATTTTACTAAGTCATATGCATAAAGTTACTCTAAGTAGTTCAAGATAAAATGCTTACAACTACATGCAAGAAGTATTCAAAAGCTGTTCACAGAGCAAAACCATAGCACATTTGAGCACACAAATAGTCTTGGTACTAAATGTTTCTAAAGAGTTAATACGCACATACTCTCAATCATATCATCGACCTTTAACCTTACTCAGAAGCTCAAAACAAACAAACAAGAAAATATAAAAAAAAAGGAAGTTCGAAAGTTCAACGTAAACGACTCAAATAATATGACAAGAGAGAAAGAAAAGTGAAATGAAACATATTAACTCTCCCAAACTTATAAGGTGCGTTGTCCTCAAGGCACAAAACGTAGAAAGGGCAAGAGAGAAAAATAAACCTGATGGACGACTACTCAGTCAATCTCTATAGTGGGATCCACATTAGGGTGACCACCTGGTGCGGGTGGAGGGGAGGATGGTGGCGGTGGTTGCATCAGTGAATACATAGGATGTCCTGGCGGTGCTGGGAATTGTGCCGTATTCATTCCAAAGTGAGCGGCAAACATGTTGATGCATTTAGATTGATAGTCCGCCCATTGGTGGCACCATTGCTGATGTGCCTGAAACTGCTGGTGGAACTGCTAGAACTCCTGACGATGCTTATTGAGCTATTTCTAACACACAAACATCGCAAGTATACGGGTCGTAACAAGTAATATAGAATTAAGAGAGTATCGATCCTACGAGGAGTACTTGATTTACAAATGCTAAGTACTAACCGAAACTAGTTCCTAATTTATCTAAACAACAATAATTGATTGATTTGAGCAAGAATTGAAACATAAATAAGAATATAAAAAGGCAAGAGGGGAAATAGAAATTAAGCAACCAAAATAATTCTTAAAGCAATAGTAAGGAGCCTAGGGATGCAATCTACCCTCTAATTCCTCCAACTACTAGTTTTCCTCATAAAATAATTATCCATGTAGAATTGACAACTGAGAATCCTAATATATTCACAACTCTTTTTCAAGATAGAAGTGAAAATGTCTAAACAAAATAATAAATTACTCCTAACATAAATTGATTAGACTCATTAAGTTTGGTAATTCTCACACAAAGGTTGCACAAGTTACATAGATATATTCCTATCCTATGTAAGCTCACCCTCACACAAGATAATCTTATGATGTTCTATCTATGTCCAAACATATATTCCCTTCCTAAGTTCATATAGATTTTGCAACAAAACTCTATTTAATGGCCAAGTAAATAGATGCATTAAACTCAAGATAGAACAATCAACTCAACCATGGATATCAAGAACAATAAAGGAAAACAAAATAGTTGGATTATATTAGAAGTTTAATTGCCTCCCTAGAAATCAAGTTTAGCTCATGTTCTTATAAAATGAATCAAAACAAATATAACAACAATGATACATATTTATTTACAGAAAATAAAGGAGAAAGACAAGAGCAAAAGGTAAGAAAAACTCTTTTTGAAGTTTTTCAATCTGATTTTCCCCTCTTGAATCTCCTTCCTTGATGTTGTTCTCCCTTAGAAATGGCTTTGGGACCCTTTGGCTGCTAGGGTTTTTGTCCCCCTTCCGTTCCCTTCTGATGAGAGAAAGAGAAGCTTAAATAGAGGAGCTGTCACGAGTCAATTCTGGATTTTCTACAACTTTTTGGTGCTACGGTACCACAACTGGCAGGGAGCTGGTGTTGTAGCACCAAATGGTGGCGCTGTGGTGCCACAGAAACGGCACTGCAGCACCAAATTGTTGGGGTCGCGGCGCCAAAAAAATGGGGCAGCAGCCCCATGGAATTGGGGCTACGGCCTCACAAAAATGGCGATGCAGCCCCATGATTTTGGGGCTGCGACGCCAGAGTTTTGCACCTTTTCTGAGCTGTGGCACCGAGATGTCTCGCCTCTATCTTCAATCCAAAAGCTCTATCACTGATCTTCTCTCGTTACAGTGCAAGTGTGTCATTTAAACATCTTTATTTACCTCCAATTTAACTCCGAAAAATAACATTCTTCGCTCCATGAAATTTCACCCGAAATATGCATCAAAAACAACAAAACAAGTAAAAAGGGCTCAAAGACGAGCAATTCTTAAGCTCGAAAGGATAGTAAAAATAAGTGTAAAATACACTTATCAATGCTCATTGAGGCCTTGTTCCACTAGGGTCAACCGTTGTAACATAGAGCTCGATTCATCATGGAAATCATAATCGGACTCTTCGTCTTCTGCATCAGGTTCAGCTATAGTTTCGGGTGCTGAAGCAATGGTGTGCGGCCTACTAGAGGAGGCTCCTGCTGAAGAGTGAGAGGCAGACTCATGTTTCAATAATCTCACCAAGGCAGGTCGATTGAGGACATGCTGAGGGAGGATGAACTCATCATTGGGGGCCCAAACAAATCCTGCATGGGAGCATAACTCAGTGATTAAAGAAAGGCTTGCCATTCCAATCCTCACCTTGTGAATAGCATGTAAGATGGAACAACAAATCACTCACCCAACATCTATAGATAGGCATTTGATGATGGCGCAGAGAAGAACCGCACGGTCAGGAGCGATGTCATTATGATGAGACACCAGGATCAAGCGACCATTCAGAAAGTAAGACCAAGCTTTGGTGGATGCGGACATTGTTCTAGTTTTTAGACATCTCTGCTTATCCTTTTGCTATGCCCAGTCAGTACCCGGAGCACATAGAACCTGCAATACATCATTGTAGTCTGGTGTTTTCTCAAAGGCGACAAACTCATTATTATCTATGTTCGGTAGCTTGAAACAGTTGTTGATGGACGCCCTTGAAAATGAAACATTCTGCCCACGCACCTTAGTGATGCAGTTTCTATGTTCAGCTACATTGGCATAAAATTCTTATATAATGAACCACACCCCAACATTTGGTTGCTCACAAAGTTTCTCCCATTTTCTTCTTTTTATCTCAGTCATAATATCAGGGAAGCTATCTTCACCTATATCAAAACTCCGTTCAGGAATGACTGCTCGTTTACTCTCGAATCTGTTGGAAGCTTCCAAAGACACAAAGCGGTCTTGAATATAACTAGGGCCTGCAGTCGTACCCTTCCTCTTTGGTGCCATACTACCAACTCTCAACGCTTTTAAATTCCCCAAAATAATAGCACAAGTCTCACTTTGCAACAACAATACACCACTAAGCACTTATGAAAATTAATTGGAGCCACACAACTCCCCACCACTCAACACTAGGTGTGCTCTTTGTTTTCACCATAAAATTGCTCTCCTCAAATGCCAACAACTAATCTCACTCACAAAGGGCTAGAATGAAACGACATGTGATCAATTTGTTCATGCAAGGAGTCACCAACTTGGAAGAGTAAGCTATGAACACAAGATTATGCAATTTTTTCTAACAAAATTTTCTCTAAGCAAAAATGGTTACAAATCATTCCACTCTTGCCTAGAATTCGTAGGTATATATTTCCCACCCATAACTTCCTCAAATCAAACAATTTCATGCACTAAACACCATAGAAGCATTTTTTCGAACACTTGGTGGGCACAGCAATTGTAAGATTGTAACTATGGTGTATATGTATAAAAAATTTCCCAGATTTACAATTATCCACAGAAACACCAATGTGATTCCAACACCACTAAAAATGTGAAAATAGGATGAAGAAGACTCACTTGACGAATTGCTTTGATGAGCTTGAGTGAGAGGCCACCAATGGAATGGAAGGTGGGAGATGTTGATGGTGAAATGGTTGCATAATGGTAGTGCTTGGAGGTTGAAAAGGTTGATGGTGGGAGGAAATGGTGAGGTATTGGTGTTTCGTGGGAAGATGGAGGAGGAGTGGAAGTGATGATTTGAGAAGAGGTAAGTAAGAGGGGGGAAAAATTGGATTATGAGGAGAAAGGAGCGACAGCTCCCTTTATTTCACTATGCCAGGAAGTGGCGCTGCAGCACCAACTCAAATTTTTTTTTTGTCCAGTGGCACCGCGGCACCACAAGGTGGAGTTAGGGCGCCACCGCCTAGGCTCTTGCATAAAAATGGCACTGGATGGTGCCCCAGCACCAAGCTCCTATTTTTGGCACTGGGGCACCATTCTGACCTCCTGAAGCACTAAAATGACTGCACAAACTACTTTTTTCTGCAATTTTACCCCTTCTAGCATATCTTCTCCCATTTACTTCCAACAAAAAACAACAAAGCACAAACTCAACTTGAACTTCCTAACTCAAATAATTCAAAAACCTGGGTTGTCTCCCAATTAGCGCTTGTTTAACGTTTCTAGCTTGACCATGCCATTCCTCATTAAGGAGTGGCTAAAGTGACTGAAGACTTCTCTTGATCAATTTCTCTGCCTAACTATTCCTTTAGCTTTTGGCCATTAACTTTGAATCTTCTACTTGAAATAGCGTCTTCAACCTCAATTGCACCATGCGGAAAGACATTAACTACTGTGAAAGGACTGGACCACCTTGATTTGAGTTTTCCTAGAAAGAGCTTCAACCGAGACTTGAAGAGTTAAAATTTCTGTCCTGGTCTGAACTCTTGATTGATAATCTTCTTATTGTGACATCTCTTGACTTGTTCCCTGTACAACTTGGCATTTTCATAAACTTGGCTCCGGAACTCATCCATATCATTAAGTTGTAAGAGGCATTTTTCTCCGGCTGCTTACAAATCATAATTCAGCTACTTGACTGCCAAATAAGCCTTGTGCTCCAACTCAACCAGAAGATAACAAGCTTTCTCGAACAATAGCTTATAAAGAGAAGTACAAAATAAAGTCTTGTGTGCAGTTCGGTATGTCGATAAAGCATCATCAAGTCTCTTGGATCAATCTTTACGTGTGGAACTTACCGTTTTCTCAAGGATGTGCTTTAACTCCCGATTTGAAATCTCAGCTTGCCCATTAGTTTGAGGATAGTAAGCTGTTACAACTCTGTGTAACTCCCTATACTTGGCAAGTAAAGCTTCAAAGTACTTGTTATAGAAACGGGAGCCTTCATCACTGATTACTGCCCTTGGTGTGCCGTATCAATTGAAGACATTCTTCGTGAGGAAGTTGAGCACCACTTTGGATTCATTGGTAGGCAACGCCACAGCTTTAACCAATTTTGATACATAATCTACCGCCACCAATATGTAAAGATTGCCAAAGGATGGAATGAATGGTCCCATGAAGTCGATTCCCCATACATCAAAGATTTCAACTTCCAAGATAGTGTTGAGGGACATTTCGTTCCTTCTAGAGATGTTGCCCGTTCGTTGGCATCTATCACACCTTGAAAAAAAGAAATGAGCATCCTTGAATAGTGATGGCCAATAGAATCCTGATTGTAGCACCTTGGCAGCAGTTCTTTCTCCTCTGAAATGACTACCATACTCCGAGGCATGACAATAGTGATGTATGTCTTCTATCTCTTCCTTTTGCATGCACCACCTAATAATATGGTCAGCACACTATTTAAATAAAAAGGGTTCATCACAGGAATAGTACCGTGCATTGTGCAAGAACTTCTTCTTTTGGTGATGAGTGTGGTCAGGCGGCATCTGCTTACACACCAGGTAATTCACACAGTCAGCATACCAGGGTACATTATTGTCTAGCATAAAGAGCTGCTCATCAGGAAAGGTTTCATTGATCAACAACTCAGCATCTTCATTTGTCTCCCCCTCTAATCTAGAGAGGTGGTCAGCTACTTAATTCTCTGTTCCCTTCCTGTCTTTAACCTCTAAGTCAAATTCTTGCAGCAAAAGAACCCATCAGATCAAGCGAAGCTTTGTATCTTTCTTGGCAATGAGGTATTTGATTGCTGCATGGTTTGTGTATATAATCATCTTCATGCTAATTAAATAAGATCTGAATACTGAGCCTCGTTGAGAGTCTTGCTAGCATAGTATATGGCATGAAACATCTTGTCTTTTCATTGGCCCAAAATAGCGCCAACGACATAGTTACTAGCATCACACATCAACTCAAAAGGCAAATCCCATTCTGGTGCCTCAATGATAGGTGTTGTCACAAGTTTCAGTTTCAAAGTTTCAAAAGCATGCAAACAAGCATCATTGAAATTGAATACCTCATCCTTCTCGAGTAATGTGCATAATGGTTTGGTGATTTTGGAGAAGTCCTTAATGAATCGTCAATAAAACCCGGTGTGGCCAAGGAAACCTCGGATTCCGTTGATGTTGACCGAAGGAGAAAGCCTCTCAATGGTCTCCAACTTGGCTTTGTCAATTTCAATACCCTGTTTGGAGATCTTATGACTAAGTACTACTCCCTCTTGCACCATGAAGTGGTATTTCTCCCAATTAAGCATCAAGTTTGTGTCTTCACATCGCTTGAGCACTAATGATAAGTTATCTAAGGACAAGTCAAATGAATCACTAAAAACTAAAAAGTCATCCATAAATACCTCAAGGAACTTCTCTACCATATCCATGAAGATAGCCATCATGCACCTTTGAAAAGTAGCTAGAGCATTGCACAAACCAAAGGGCGTCCTCCTGAATGGAAAAGTTCTATAAGGACAAGTGAATGTAGTCAACTCTTGGTCTTTTGGGGCGATGGCAATCTGATTGTAACCACTGTAACCATCCAAGAAGCAGTAAAAATCATGACCAGCCAGTATATCGATCGATGAATGGTAGAGGAAAATGGTGTTTTCAAGTGGCCTTGTTTAGTTTTTGGTAATCCATGCATACTCTCCACCCCGTTACTGTTCTTGTAGGAATCAGTTCATTGTTCTTATTGGTGACCACTGTCACTCCTCCCTTCTTTGGAACACATTGTACTTAACTTACCCAAGAACTATCTGAAATGGGGTAAATGATTCAAGCATCTAACCATTTGATTATCTCCATTTTCACCACCTCTTTCATAATGAGGTTTAGCCTCCGTTGATGCACAATAGAAGTTTTATGCTCCTCTTCTAATAAGATTTTATGCATACAAATGGAAAGATTAATACCTATAATATCAGCAATTGTCCACCCCAGAGCTGCTTTATGTTGTTCCAAAACTCTAAGTAACTTTTATTCTTGTAATTCATGCAATTCAGTAGAAATAATGACTGCCAAAGTTGACTCTTTACCAAGGAAGGCATACTTCAAGTGGTTGGGCAGTGGTTTAAGCTCAACAATAGGTGGAACCCCAATTGATAGCTTGATGGTAGGTTTTGCTTCAGTCGGTCGGTCAAGAGCCTCAAACTAAAAGTTCATTTTGGCAAAGCTGGGGAACGTGTTCATAGTATACAAACATTTCCTAGCTTCCTTTGACACCACATCACCCCTATTCAGAATTGTGTCTTCAAGTAGATCCTTCACATGATTAGTTTCAAAGGTTTCCATAACCAAGCGATCACAGACATCAACTCTATAGCAATCTTCAGGATCATTATTCATTTTCATAACCTTGAAAACATTGAATTTTACCTCTTGATCGTCAACTCTCATAGTCAGTTCACCTTTTTGGACATCAATGAGTGTTCTCCCAGTGGCGAAGAATAGTCTACCCAAGATCAAAAGAATCTCTCTATCCTCCTCCATGTCTAGCATAATAAAATCAATCAGAAAAATAAACTTATCTACTTTCACTAGCACATCTTCCACAATGCCTCTAGGATAAGTCAAAGATCGATCCCCTAGTTGCAATGTCACCATGGTTAGTCTACACTCTCCCAACCTAAGTCTCTTGAAGAGAGATAATGGCATCAAATTTATACTTGCTCCCAAATCACATAAAGCATGCACATTGAAGTATTCACCAATATTGCAAGGAATGGTGAAAGTCTCTAAATCTCTTAACTTGGATGGAAGCTTCTTCAACAAGATGACACTACACTCTTCAGTTAGAGCTGTCATCTCAAACTCCACCATTCTCCTCTTCTTGGAAAAGATCTCCTTCATGAACTTCACATAGCTAGGCATTTGCTCAAGTGCCTTGGCAAATGGGATGTTGATGTGAACTTCTTAAATACTTCCAGGAACTTGGAGTACTGTTGGTCAAGTTTCTTCTTTTGCAACCTTTGGAAAAAGGGCAACGGCAGGTTGTAAGGAGATGGTGTTGGCATTGATGTTGGAGATTGTCTAGCAACTTCTTCTACAACTTGAATCTCTCTTTCAATCTCTTTTTCTGACACTTCATTGGCTTCTGATGTTCTTTGTAGTTATTTCCCACTTCTCAAGGTCACCTATTTGCATTGCTCCTTCATGTCTCCCTTTGGATTTGCCTCGGTATTACTAGGCAAACTTCCTTGTAGTCAGTTGGTAAGGGCATTGGCTAATTGGCCAAGTTGTGTTTCTAGAGATCTCATTGTGGCAGCTTGGTTTTGAAGAGTAGCTTCATTCTTAGCTAGGTTTTGAAGAGTAGCTTCATTCTTAGCTAGGTTTTGAAGAGTAGCTTCATTCTTTCTATGTATTGCATAAGAATCTCCTCCATTGACGGCTTCTTCTCTTGTGTGGAGTGACTTGGATTTTGAAATCCTAGAGGGTGCATTGGTCTTGAATTGGAACCCTGCCCTTGATGGTTATGGTTGCTCTAAGAGAAGTTTGGATGATTTCTCTAACCCTAATTGTAGGAATCGGAGTAGGGGTTGTTGCGTTATTGTTGATTGTGGTTGCCTACAAACTGAGCTGACTCCATGTTCATAGGACAAAACAAGCTCAAATGACCATCACCGTATTGCTCACAAACCTTGATTGGACTATGCAAAGCATGGACTCCATGAACTGCCATAGAGTCAAGTTTCTTCGTCAAGGCATTTACTTGGGCAGCCAAAGTTGAAATAGCTTCTATCTCATTGATACTAGCGGCTCTCTTCGGATTGACCCTTTCTGAAGGCCATTAGTAGTTGTTTGCAGCCATATCCTCTAACAAATCAAAAGCTTCATCAGAAAGTTTCCCCATTAGAGCACCACCAGCTGCTGCATCCATGATTGTTCTTAAATGCCCCATCAAGCCATTGTAAAAGTTCTGAACCAGTAGCCATTTTAGGATTGCATGGTGAGGGCATCGCCTCATTAGCTCCTTGTAGCGCTCCCAAGCTTCATACAAAGACTCATTATCAAACTGTGCAAATGAGGTAATGTCATTCCTCAATTTAGCTGTCCAAGCAGGAGGGAAGAACCTGACAAGGAACTTGTGAGCTAATTCATCCCAAGTGGTAATGGATCCTAAATGTAGAGCATTCAACCATACTTTCACCTTGTCACTTAAAGAGAACGGGAACAAACCCGTGCTTATGTACTCTTGCGAAAGTAATATTAAGTCAATTTATATCATTATGTGGCCAATTTGAGGTTCTGGAAGATTTCTATATTATGTGTTGATAATTGTTGGATCTTATTTGAGATAGTTCTAAAAACCTTTATGCAAATGTCATATTTAATATATGAATTTATGAATATTGTTTATAAGAGCATATCTGATATAGTATTATAGCTAAGAAAAGGGCTAAGATCCATTTACGATTTATTTTTGTTTTATATACCTGGGATACTAATAAGTTGATGGTCAAAATTGTATTCAAACTAATATTTTGTTATTTAGCTTATATGATAGATCGTATACTAGATATCACTCTTAATTATATTTAATTTCTTCTTTTTGAAATTAGTTTATCTTATGGTAATTTTTATATCACTATATACTCTTGGTTGGGTATTAATAAACTCTTACATGTAGTTAATTAAGCACTCACTAATATTTCAAATTATTACTTTCTAAGCTGTTAGTATTTATATTGTCTATAAATCTGATCACTTGGAAAGTATTTTGAGATATGTGTCTACTTATTGTCCAATTTAATTATGTGAGTAGATTCGTGAATCTGAATTTCATCCATTGGGCTTGTGTAAGATAATTCATATCAACTCTATCAATACAAGTGAACTTCTAGTAAAAAAAGAATGTATCAAAATGCTTGGTCACTTGGTGTTTTATTTGTTGTTGTTTGGAAAACATTTGAAGGCTTGTTTTTTTTTAAAGACAACAAAGTTAAAGTACTATTTCATGTAATTTTACCTATTAAGTAATGAAATGAATCTGTCATTGCTAAAATATTAGGGACACATCTGTTGTACCTTGAGTAGAGAGCATTTCACAGGCACAAACTTAAAAGTTTAGATACGTGGTAAGTAACGTCACACCTGCAATGTAAGAAATTCTTTGTTTCTATGAATTTGTGGAAATGTGTACATAAATATATGTCATTCTGCTTTGCATGAGACATAAAAATATGGTGTATTTATATTGTCTGACGAGTATTGGAGAATAGGGTGTGATGGGCCAATGCCCAAATATGTGATATTGTTCCTTCAGGGACATTCTGGTTCCTTCGGGAACACTCTGATCCTTTCAAGGACACTATGGTTCCTTCGAGAATACTCTGATAGCGGTATGGGGTGGACCTCTATTGTACACAGAGGGGATTCTCTGAGGCTCGAGACCTCCATACGATGGCTCATGCTCTATTATATGATCTCTGAGTGGTTCAGTATGCGATTCATAGTCTTATCAGGCAATAAAATATACACAGGGATCCCAATCATATGATTATCTATTCTCTATCATGTGCACTCTACATCTACATACGTTACTTACTGAGTTTCATACTCACAAATATTCTTACATTGTAGAGGGTATAAATGATATGTGAGATTAGAGGAGAAGCGCCGACTTTCTAACCACGGCTTGTGTATATGAGCATTTTGACGCTGTGGTTTTCTGAGAGAGAATTTCGAATTTATTTTGTCCATACATATATTACGAGTGACTATATGAGAGGTCCACTATACATGTATATATATGTTAAACTATATGTATAATTATGAGTAGAATTTTCTGTAATTTCTAGAAAGTTTAAAAAGTTTTGATTTTCTACTGTTTTACTAGTTCTAAGTCGAGTAACATCTCCCGATCTCACTAAATACTTATACAAATATTCCTACGTATGTAGAATTGGGTGATGTTACAGTAAACGAAGTGATAGTGAAGAGTGAAATAGTGGCAGAAGAAACACAAGACCAGAAGTTGGATGAATTGAGGGACCTCATGGTGAAACTTGAACAAGATTCTCGTATCTACTGCCATGACCTTCAAAGTAGTAGGGAGAGGTTGAACAAACACAAAGAAAAACTATGTAAACCCTCCCTTACCTTTGAAGAGCATGTCCAATATATGGAGGTCCACCATCATGAGGAGATAGTCGTGTTTTTAAACAATGATGTTAATGTTATCTATGATTTACTGGAGTTAGAGGACAATTGGGAGAGCAATATGCAGGAAGAGTCATGTGATCAGTTAGGGAATGCGCAAATCACTTCCATCATTGACGAATTCTTATCAATGGTAGAAGGACCTCAAACACCTCCAACTGACCTACCAAACTTTGAGAGCAGTGAGGAGGGAGAGTTATGTGACTGATTAGACGACGGATGACCCAATACCACCATTGATGACATCACATCAATGGTGGACATGTCCCACCAACCACAACCATCCGAGTTATTCCACCCGACACTTATCGCTATCAATGCATATGTCCTACTACCACTACCCACCAACCACTACATCCTACTCCAACCACCATTCCTGTGCAGGATTGTCTACGAGCTCACACTGGGAGTGGAGTTCTCACAACAAGCCTGTAACGCCCTCATGTTCATATTACTAGAAGGAAATTTATTAACTTTCTAAATACAAGGCGTAACTTTCAGAAAATAATCCTGTATTTGTTTTTCCAAAAATACGGGCTAATTTGAAACTTTTATTTTCTTTAAAACTCTATGGATAGCTGACTTTACTCACAAACATAATGTGGATCAGTATATACATATATTACAAAACGAAACGTAGTAAATAGGTACTAAAAGAAACGAACTAAAAATAACTTCATCGAGAGACAGCAAAACATCCCAAAATACACAAACTAGGCCTCCATATATGGTCAAAATATCCATATGTACAACACCAAGGTTGGGCCTCTACTCCAACTCACAAGCTCATGCTGTCATCTCAATCATTACCTACAACACAAGACTATAATGAGCTACAGCTCAGTAAGTAAAGTAATGGATGACCTATTGCTCAATGACATGAATTAAATGTATGACCGTGCTTGCTTAAATGTTTCAGAATAAATAATTTCCCTTAGACCCTTCCCTGTCTTGTGCCCACTGTCCGGTTTAGCACTGTGCCTGCAGGGTTTCCTGAATTAATGATATCCCATGGGTTCTCCTCCCGCCGGCTCTTACCACTATAGGGCTCGTTACTAACCTTATTCCATCGTTACCCCGTCGAGCTCAAGAGATAAGGCGGCCCGAGACTGCAGTATAATCTATTATATAACTTGGAGGAGGAATATTGTGGCAAACCTTATAACTAATCCTGTCACACTTGCCCCTCTCCTGGGGCTGCCACTCTGAAACTGTAAATATTTATCCCGCTTCCCCGTAACAATGACAGAAAATCTTCTGAAAGTTACCTGGTCTTAACTTCTCTATGATAAAATAGTTTTACACAATAATACTAAGGCATTTCATAAATCATATTACCCTTCTTAAACTTTTTCATAAAACATGCATGGTGTACATAATAATACCACACCAAAATTTACCAAGTATATATATGCTGAAATCAAAATGCTAATGGTCATACTCATAACCTGAATAAATACAAAACATGGAAACATAATAGATAATTATATAGCACATAATTCTTGTATTGCAGTTGAGTACTTGACTTACCTCGTGTCCTGAATAGAAATCGATAGTGGAAAGAGTCAATATCCTCTAGAGATTGGTGTGCTAATCACCTGTTATAAATTACTATTACTCATGATTCACATTTTACAAAAAGATTGCATTAAAATACTTGAACAATACCGAAATAACAACTTTCACCAAATTAAGAAACTTGATCTTAAAATGGCTCGGAA
>JXTC01000294.1:84778-97497 GCA_002914845.1 Trema orientale
AGAATTGAAATTAAAGGACAAGACCTAGAAACAAGAACTTAGTAGAGCTACCTTGACTAGTTTTGGTCTATCTTGCTTTCTAGAGCTCCAATTTGAGTTCTACCACTTGGAAACTCTTGGATATGGATAAGAGGAGTTGAGAGAAGTGTAGGAAGGTGCTGGAGAGGCTCATGTCGTGGCTAGAGTGAAAGGGAAAGCAAATGACCAGATTTGGTCAAAAAGTGATACTTAATGACTAAGAAATGGCATAACTTAAATTCTAAGGGGTATTTTGAGTATTTTGCTCATTGCTTTCCATGTGTCCAGCTTTAAAACATCCTTAGCATACTCACCACGTTGCTGGTCCATCCTATACACCCAAGTGTAGTCTAAAATGGTGAAACCTAGCTTAGAAGGTGAAAACTAGTTATATTTTGACCTATAATCCCATATGGCCAATCTTATTGTAATCTAGTGGAACCTAGCCCTATAACTAGTCATTAAAATTAAAAAGAAAGTAAATTACACTCCAATTAACATGGAAAACATAGTATTAACACTTAATTATTAGAGTGCACAAAAATGACATTACGCGATTAAGCTTAATCTAAGCTAGTTTAGTACAACTAAATACAAATTAGTGTCCAGAATGCTACCTCGTGCTTGCCTGGAGCTGACAAATAAAATATTATAAATGAGTCCTAGACATTAAATTAAGCCTATTTGACGTGTTAAACACACAGTGAATTCAGCTCTGAAGTGCATGAAAATTGCATTTTACCGAAAAACTACTATTTGACCAAGTTATCAACAAGTATGATCTTAATACATGCGCACATAGTATTACTTTCATAATTACATCCTTTTTTCTTTTAGCACACCGAGCTCTCTCTTTCTGAGGGTATTGAACCTTTACACTGCATCGGAACACTTCAGCAAATATTAGTACAATAACATGTATGTGAATGCACATAACATAATGAATGAGCATGTTTTTATGAAACTGGTATTAATGACTTCTAGATGCCTAATATGCAATTAGAGCATGTTTATTATTGACTCTCTTAATTATGTGAGGAGTGGATGTCACAAAGCCAACCTATGGAGTCAAGTTGGGGCAACGAACCAAAATTCTTTTGATCACGCTAAGCTTGAGGGCGACATCTATGAAGACCCATACGTTGTATTGTATGATACAATGTATAGGAGACAGTCGCTATTTTTAGTAGAGACATGTTAGGTTAAGGACAAGAAACCAAGTATTACCGGGAGGCAATCCTATGGAGGAAGAAGATGAGAAGGATACCACCAAGCATATTTGACTTTTCTAACTCTATATCTTTTCTTTTCAATTTATTTATTTTATTCTTCTTTCTTTTAGTTTTATTTAGTGTTTTAATTTCTCTCATGCTTATTCCTTGCATTCATTAGAGTTTAGTTCTACATTAAAGACAATCTAGGGTTTAAGTGTGGGGAAAGGCTTAGGTTATTAGGTTTTTCATTTTTAGTAGTTTTTGTGTATTTTTAGGGCCTATTTTTTTTCTTTTTTTCTGTTTTTAGTTAGGATGTGAGTCTTATGATTGCCTTTTAGTTTTTATGATGAATTTGAATCATAATTAGTCATAGTTTTGATGGAAGATGATCACTTTTGATAGCTTTAAGTCATTTTGTGGTTAATATATTTGGAAGATAGTCATGTTTGTGATATATATAATTAACCATAGTTAATTAGTGCAGAGTATTACATGTCTTAGTTAGTAGCTTTTGTAGTTTTACTTAGAATGTCACCCCAATTTCTATTAGAAGGATTTGAAGTTAGAACTCTCTTAGAGGTATTCTTAAGGCGAATGACCGATTGTGCATGACCTAAAATATGATTAAAGAACTTAGGTTTGAGCACTATAGCCAGAAAAGCCAGTTCCTTTGATCTATGTCTAAGGAAATCCTCCTAGTTAGCCAATTTGAGCCTACATATATATCTTTTCATTTGGTTAGCCATATTTATCTTCACCTAACTTAAACACTTTTATTCTCACCCTTGGTTCAATATGTTAAGTAGAGTAAGGGACATTAGGAGGAGTTTCAAGGAAAAAAAATGAGTTGGGTTTAAAAAAAAAGTGTGGGGAAGGAGTTAGAGTCATAAAAGAGAGGTAAAAGGAGAAAAAAAAAAGAATAGAGTTGCTCTTGTTTCAATGTTTAGGAAGGGTGATAGAAAAAAAAAAAAGAGAGAGAGAGATGAAGAAAAAAAATTTAAAAAAAATTTATCTCTTGTGATTAACCATAAAATTTCTATCATCTCTGATTTTTGAGCAATTTCTCTAAGGATGTTTGTGATGGTTGGTCAAAATGAAGGTGAGGCCCAGCATGATTCTATTTGGCTTTGTATTTTCTGTGAGTTAGAGAATGTGCTCATTGAATATCTTTGTTGTCTCTTCTCTATGAAATGTTTAGAACTCTTTGATTCATCCTATCATTCTTTTCCTTAAGCCAATATCCACTGGCCCAATTATAACCTTGCGAAAAACCTTATGATTTTAAGAACTACCTTCAGGTATAGTAGAGATAATATCAAGGAGAGGACGCATGACAATAGTTTTTTAACCAGAGATAGGGTGATATTTTAAGTCATATTTATGAGAGTTATTTTCTAAGATTTTGTACAAATTATTTACTTTTGACTCTTGGTTGTTGTATGCGTGCATGAGTATTGGCTGTTGGAAGACTCTATTAACTTGTGAATAATGGTAGGCTTGATCAATGTGAGTTGGAAGTTGAGATTATGACTATGTATTATATCTTGATTTTAAGGCTAAAAGGTTAGGTTAGGTTTGTTTAGGTTAGAATTCGATTAGGTTAAGTTTAGGTTAGAGTCACTTAAGGTTGGTTAGTCTTAGCTTAGCTTTACTTGAGGAGGAGCAAAGTTCAAGTGTGGGGGTATTTAATGGGTGTTAATTTTTATACCTATATGATAGTAATTTTCTTTGCTACTTTGTGTTTTTATATGTATCTAAGGCTAGTAGTATTGTTTTTATGTTTATATGTGTTAAGAAGGCTAAATAATAAAAAAGAACTGGATCAGGTGGAGAATGAGCAAAAATGACGAAGTCGGATTGAAGCTAAAAGAACAAGAAGAAACATGGCTTGGCCGAGTTTACCGTGGTGCCATAAGAGGATTTTATAAAAAATAAATAAATAAATAAAACTTCCAGAGCACGTGAGCCGCTGCACTAAAGATACTGTTTTCACCAACTTACCCAATTTTAATGGCCTACAACTCCTTATTCATGCAGAATTTGACCTAGATGCCTGTGAGACTCAATTGTTTTTAAATAGGAGCCTCTATACCAAATGGGAGAGAGTCTTAAAAACTTACGAGCCACCAAATTAATAATACCAAAAACCTAGAGGGAGCAAGGAGGAGAGCTTGTAGAGCCACTTCAACTGCCACCTTCGTTCTTCTTTCCTTCCCTTTAGTTTTTTTTTTTCCTAGCACAATGTTCTTGTTATCTATTCTCATATATATGCTAGAGTATGCCCTAGATTAGGTTAAGGGTGATTTCAAAGCCATATGACAAGAGTGTTCATTGATTTTTCTAGATTTTATATAATTAGTTGTTTAATTAAAGTTACTTACATTCTTCTATGCATATTGCTTTATGAATTACCTCTTGATTTGTTTAGGAGTACTACTAAATATCATAATAGAGTTCTAGTGTTAGGATTTGTTCTAGGCATTTACTATATTTCAATCCGTAGGTAGTGAAACTATAGTTGATTGAATCACTTGATGAGTTAATTATAGTGAGGAACATAACTTAAGTTAGATTTTACGTTTGTGAGATTATAATTTTGATTTACCTAAGATCTTTTGCTACGTTAATGCTTTTGTTAAATAATTCTAGACCATTCACTTAGGTTAGTTAATGAAAAGAATTTATCTATGGTGTTCTTATTTATATCAAGTTGTTTCAATTATTTTTCTTGTTATTTTGATGTTGTATTTGTTTGTGTTGATAGGAGAATAAAACAAGGATATTTGATGTAAAAAGAGGTGAATTCGTGGCACAAAAATGGGTTATCTGAACTATTTGAATTGAAGTTGAATCCGATACTGATTTAATGCAATGAAATTGAAGTAAATTAGAGCTAAAATAAAGAAATGGCACACCCGGGAAGCCATGGCACCAGTCCATTAGCAAAGTGGTGCCACAGTACCACCCTCTGTCTCCTAGATCAAAATAGACGGCCAAGATAAATTTGTTGACGATCCAAGGGTCCAAATTCGGCTTGCCTTAAGTTTGCAACAACCACTTCTTTAAAACCCTATTTTGAGAGGCAAAGAGGCATGGGGAGATAGAGAGAGAGAGAGAGAGAGAGAGAGAGAGAGAGAGAGACGGCCATGGAAGGAAAAGAAGAAGAGGAAGAAGAAGATGAAGACTTGCTCCAATCAACTCCATTTCTTGATTTCCTCCACAACATCATCACCATAGTTTGTTCTTAGCTTTTCTCTTCGATTTCCTGTGAGTTTTTCTTTGTATTTTTCATATTTAGTGAATAGTATAGTTGAGAGCAAATTCTAGAGAGAGGATTCAAGGGAGCAAGAACCAAGCTTGGAAGAGGAGCTTGACAACCTCTATGAACACCTTAAAGCTCTTCAAAAAGAGGAAATTCCAAAACTCTTTTCTATTTAATAATTGTATTTTTTGATTCTATTGTGTTAAAATGATATTATTCTCAATTAATATTATGAACTAAATAATTTATTTGTCCAGTTTTACTGTGTGAACCAACTTAGTATCTCGTGTTTGATTATTTCTCTCTTCTTTCATTAATAAAATCCATTGTTGAGTTATTTGATTTATCTTATGCCTATTGCTTCTATTTAATTAATCACTAAATAGATTGCTGAGTGAAATTTCTATGAGCTTGGAAGAGGGAATAGAAATTTAGACTTAGGTAAGACAACATAAGATTACCTAGTATGGGATAAGTTTGCATGGGATAAGAATATACCTATGTGACTTGTGCAACCATTTTTGAGATGTTAATCTTATTGCACCTAGTTCAATTCATATTAGATGTAATATGTTATCTTGTCTAGGTAGATCCAATTTGCACTTGCAAAAGACTCATTGGTTACATTAGATTCTCGGTTGGCAACTCTAGTGGATTAATTAATCTAAGAGAGGAATTGGGAGATAAAGACAAGGGAATGGTTGGGGAATTTGTAAACCTATACACTTTTCTTATTACTTATCTTTCATTTGTTTTACATGATAGTGTAGTTTCTTTAATTTTATTTCTTTAAAATTTATATTTCAGTTGTTTAGATAAAGTTAGGGTTGAGATAATTTTGATACTTAGCATTGAATTGGAAATCAATCCCAGTGGGTTCGACACTCATTTTACTTCCATATCTATATTATTTATAACTGTGTGCACTTGCATGAGAGTGTGTAAATTTATAGTTACACATTCTAACCAACACATACGGTAGCAAAAAGATGAAATTACCATAATACCCATCTATACATATTTACCTCTAAGTTACCATCTTTAATTTAATGAAAAATTTAATGACCATTTAGTTTTATGAATATCATAAAATATTGTCAAATTTACAAAGTGAATACCTGGATTTGGGATTTTAACATCCCCTATTTTAACTATATTATCATATACAGCTAAACTATGAAGTATTATTATTTTTTAAACCATATCTTTAGTTTTATAAAAAGGTGGACAAATTTGAACTTCCTAAAATCTTTAAATAAAAGCAACTGCATGGAATTTCTTATTGAAAGTGTCTTTATAAAAATTTACAATCAAAAGAAATTTTTGTCAGTCTATTTTGCCATCAATAATAGTAATTACATCACACCTAAAATATCGTAATATAAAAACGTCACCCACAAGTCAAGCTCATCCACATCTATATAATCATGGTGACAAAAGGCAAGCCAGACAACCAACTAGTCAGTTTTTAACTCCATAAAATTAGAGTTATCTAGTGCTAATTTGCCATAAGTTTTGCTATGTTTTTGTTTATATTAAGTTGTTTCAGTTGTTTTACTTGTTATTTTGATGCTTTGCTTGTTTGTGTACATAAGAGAATAAAAGAAGGGTGTTTGATATGAATTAAGGTAAACTTGTACCTCACAAATGGGTTTTTCAAACTATTGAGATTAAAGTTGAATCCAATACGGTCGTAACGCAATGAAAATGAGGCAAATCGGAACTCAAACGAAGAAATAGCGCACCCGGGAAGCCGAGGCACCAAACCAGTAGAAAAGTGGCACTGCAGCGCCAAAAAGTAGCACCACAGTGCCAGGTCTTGGAAAGTTTTGGTGCCGTAGTGCCAAAAATGGTGCTGCAGCGCCACCTCCTGCGTCCTGGGTCAATAATTGATGGCTGAGATCAATTTTTTGATGATCCAAAGGTCCAGATTTAGCCTACCTTAGGTTTGTACGAGTCACCTCTTTAAAACCCTAGCTTTTGGGTTGAAAGAGGCATGTTGGGATAGAGAGAAAGAGAGGGAGGCAGCCATGGAAGAGGAAGAAGAAGAAGAAGATATGCTTCAATCCTCCATTTCTTGAATTCCTCCACAACATCAACACCTTTCTCTGTTCATACCATCTTCTATTTAGTTTCTTGTGAGTTTTTTTTTCTTTGTACTTTCCATATTTAGAGAGTAGTATAGTTGAGAGCAAATCTTTATGGGAAAATTAAAGGGAGTAAGAACCAAGATTGCAGGAGGAGATTGACAACCTCCATGAATACCTTCTGTCACATCCCCAAATACCACATACGTACGTAACGATATTTGTCTAACTATTTAGTGAGATCAGGAGATGCTACTCGACTTAGAACTGATAAAATAAGGGAAAATGAAGACTTTTAACTTTGAACATAAGTCTGTCCTGAGGACGTCGAACATAAGTCTGTCCTCCTCTATTTCCCTGAAAACCAGGTCTGAAACCTCTTTGTATTTCCCTAGCCAGTCTTTCTCTCCTAATCTTTTCCTCATCCAAAACATCTTTCTCTACTTGCTCAGCATCTAATGTCCTGTCTGCAATCTGAGCAAATGGTACACCTCGAATTCCACCGAATTTTAAATCCCTAACAATAGTCTTCTTCAGACATTGCATAAACTGATCTACCTCAAGCTCATTAGTGGCAACCATGTGAGGTGCATATCGTGATAATTCATCAAACTTGTGGATGTATTCCACAACAGACATCTCATCCTGTTTCAGGTTAGCAAACTCTACCCTTCTGCTAGCTCTCATAGCGTCTGTAAAGTACTTCCCGTAAAACAACTCTCCAAACCGCTCCCAAGTCATAGTAGTAATATCGTGTATGGTGCTCATAGTATCCCACAAATACTCAGCATGATGTCTCAGCATAAAACTAGCACAAAGAACTTTATCAGTATCAGGAACCTTGGCATAAGCCAGCATACGCTCAGTGGTCCTAATCCACTACTCTGCCTGAATTGGATCAACCCCATCATCAAAAGTCAGAGGCTGGAGTTTCCTGAATCTTTCCCCAGTACTTTCACTAACATCCTGTCTCTGTTGAGGTGGTGGTGCTAGAGGGATATGTTGATTTTCTTGTCTCATATGCTGCTCCAATATGTTTTGTATCAAACAAGCTAGCTGTTTAACCTGATTACCACTCTGTGAAGAAGATGCATCCCGATCAATATTATCTTGACTCCGAGTAGTTACTATACTGATATTAGAGGAGTGAGGCTTCCTTTCCTTCCCGACGTGTGTATATAAGCGGTCTTCAGAATCATTTTAAAACATAAGCTCTGATACCAACTGTCACATCCCCCGATCCCACATACGTATGTAACCATATTTGTCTAACTACTTAGTGAGATCGGGAGACGCTACTCGACTTAGAACTGATAAAATAAGGGAAAATGAAGGTAGACCTCTTTATTCAACTATACATAATACATATGGACATACTCACAAGGTGGACCTCTTTATTTAACTATACATAATACACACATACTCTCAAAATAGATACAAAATCTTCTATAAAAAAACCACAGTGTCAAAATGCTCATATACACAAGCCGTGGTCAGAAAGTAGGCGCTCTTCCTCCAATCTCAAACATGAGTAGAACCCTCTCGTTTCCAAGCTTTATACAATATTGTTGTGAAATGTTCTTCGCTCAAGGTATAGTTGATGTGTCTCTTTTAAGTTCACGTGAAAAGAGACAAGATTGCTTGCAATCAATTTGCTATAACTATTATGTAAGGATCACTACTAACCACATATGGACTTATACTAACAGAATAGAGTAGAGAGGTTTTGAGAAGATAATAGCTAACGGTGGTTCACAAAATATGGATACATATACAAGTTTTAGGAAGTTGACCGACTTAGCCAAAGTCGGTGTTTAAGTTTTCTTTTTTCTTTCTTTTTTTTTTTTGTATATATGTAATATATCATAATGTAAGTATATTTTTATTTAAAATAAATAAGGTTATGCAAAACCACAAACATCCTATTAACGTACTAAATAGAATCAATAAAATAACATGTAAATAAAATGATTTTCAAAAGTATTTTCAGCACTTATAAAATATAATTAATCTACACAATTAATCAAATACCCCCCCTTTTTATTTTATCGTGTCAAAGTAATTATAAAGTACTTGATTGAAAAAACATCTACTTATACCAATGAGCATATCTCGAACATTTCACTGTAAAATTTACTTCACAAACAAGGATTATAAAAATAACCGATATACTAAAATAGATTACTCAAAATTATAGGCACGTAAATGCATTAATATATATATAAAGGAAAATCTTATGCAATCATGTTATTATTGGCTCTTTAATTATGTGAGGAATTGGGTGTCATTAGGAAATTTGAAGTATCACAATCCTCGCCTTCTAATAAAAATTTTATCCTCGAAATTTACTTACCAAATAATTCTGGATGTTGACTTCTCATTTCATCTTCCCGCTCCCATGTGGCCTCCTCAACAGAATGGCTTCGCCATAAAACTTTCACCAGAGGAATCTTTTTGTTTCTCAATTCTCTCTCCTTTCTATCTAAAATTTGAACTGGAAATTCCTCGTAGTTTAATTCTGGATCTAGTTCACACAGTTCTTGGCTAAGAACATAGGATGGATCTGATACATACTTTCTTAGCATAGAAACATGGAAGACGTTATGCACACCTGATAACTCTGGGGGTAATGCAAGCCTATAAGTGACATTCCCAACTTTCTCAAGGATCTCGTATGGGCCTATAAATCTCGGGCTCAATTTTCCTTTCTTTCCAAATCTCATGACATCTTTCATAGAGGCTACTTTGAGAAATACTTTATCACCAGCAAAAAAGTGCAAGGGTCGGCGTTCTGGATCTGCATAAAACTTCTGTGTACTTTGAGCTGCTGTCATACGTTTTCTGATCTTTTGTACTGCTTCAGCTGTATCTCTAACAATATCAGCGCCTAAATATCGTCGTTCTCCAATCTCATCCCACTGAACTGGAGATCTACACTTTCTTCCATATAACATTTTATAAGGTGCAACACTAATTGTAGCTTGAAAGCTGTTATTATAAGAGAACTCAATCAGTGATAGGTAATAGTTCCATGACTCCTAGAAATCTATGACACAAACTCTGAGCATATCTTCTAATATCTGAATAATCCTCTCAGCTTGACCCTCTATCTGAGGATGAAATGCAGTACTAAATTTCAATTTAGTTCCTAAAGCTCGTTGTACACTCTCTCAGAATTATGAAGTAAATCTAGCATCTCTATCTAAGATTATGGAAACTGGAATTCTATGAAGTCTAACAATCTCCTTAATGTTTAATACTGCAAGTTTATCCATAGAGTAAGTCATAGAAATCAGAATAAAATGAGCTACCTTAGTCTATCTGTCAATTATGACCCAAACTGTATCTTGACGAGATACTGTATTTGGTAACCCAACTACAAAATCCATGGCGATCTCCTCCCATTTCTACTCAGGCAACTGTAGTGGTTGCAACTCTCCTGCTAGTCTCTTGTACTCAGCCTTTATCCGTTGACATGTTAAGCAACGCTCCACAAACTTGAAAATATCTTTCTTCATTCCTGGCCACCAATAAAGAATCTTCAAATAATTGTACATTTTAGTAGTACCTGGATGGACTGAATATGGAGTATTGTGTGCTTCTACTAGAATTTCTTCCTTGATATTTCTGTCATCTAGTACGCATAGTCTACCCTGAAATCTGATCATCCCTTCAGTAGAAATAATGAAATTTGTCCTTTTCCCTGACTCTACTATTTCTTTGTGTCTAATCAATTCAGGATCTTCCTTCTAGCCCTGTATAGTCTTGTATAATAGGATGGACTGTAATGTCATAGCAGATAATCTACCAGTAATCAACTCGATACTAGATCTGCATAAATCTTCCTGTAGAGGTTTCTCCAGAGAGAAGTGTGGCACCAAATGGAGTACTCATCTGATCTACAGGACGACCCAATCTCCTCACAAATGTTAATGATGCATGTGAATGTGTGGATCCTGAATCTATTAATGCATGAATTATGATGCCATAAATAAATATCTTACTTGTGATAACAGATTGGTCTACCTCAATCTCAAGTCCAGTATCTGTCTCTGTCTCAATCATAGCATGCAACCTACCACCAGGTTTCTTCTGATCATTTTTCATTTCAAGACAATTCTTAATAAAATGACCACTTTTACCACATTTGTAATATAGTCCTAAACCCTTACAACACTCCCTAGAATGATTCCTCCCACATGACGGGCATAGTGGTATAGTGGTAGTGGTGGTCCATTGGTCAGTCTTGGGACGCTTACCCTGATTAGGTCGGGTCTGCTGAGCTGGAGCTCCCTTCCTTTTTTATGTCCTGAGGACGTTGAACATAAGTCTGTCCTCCTCTATTTCCCTGAAAACCAGGTCTGAAACCTCTTTGTATTTCTCTAGCCAGTTTTTCCCTCCTAATCTTTTCCTCATCCAAAACATCTTTCTCTGCTTGCTCAGCATCTAATGCCCTGTCTGCAATCTGAGCAAATAGTACACCTCGGATTCCACCGGATTTCAAATCCCTAACAATAGTCTTCCTCAGACCTTGCATAAAATGATCTACCTCAAGCTCATTAGTGGCAACCATGTGAGGTGTATATCATGATAATTCATCAAACTTGCGGATGTATTCCGCAACAAATATCTCATCCTGCTTCAGGTTAGCAAACTCTACCTTTCTGCAAGCTCTCATAGCGTTTGTAAAGTACTTTCCGTAAAACAACTCTCTAAACTGCTCCCAAGTTAGTGATATCGTGTATAGTACTCATAGTATCCCACCAATACTCAACATGAGGTCTCAGTATAAAACTAGCACAAGGAACTTTATCAGTATCAGGAACCTTGGCGTAAGCCAGCATACGCTTAGTGGTCCTAATCCACTACTCTGCCTGAATTGGATCAACCCCACCATCAAAAGTCGGACACTGGAGTTTCCTGAATCTTTCCCCAGTGCTTTCACTAATATCCTGTCTCTGTTGAGGTGGTGGTGCTAGAGGGATATGTTGATTTTCTTGTCTCATATGCTGCTCCAGTATGTTTTGTATCAAACAAGCTAGCTATTTAACATGATTACCACTCTTTGAAGAAGATGCATCCCTATCAATATTATCTTGACCCCGAATAGTCACTATACTGATATTAGAGGAATGAGGCTTCCTTTCTTTCCCGACGTGTGTATATAAGCGGTCTTCAGAATCATTTTAAACTATAAGCTCTGATACCAACTGTCACATCCCCCGATCCCACATGCGTACTAACGATATTTGTCTAACTACTTAGTGAGATCGGGAGATGCTACTCGACTTAGAACTGATAAAATAAGGGAAAATGAAGGTGGACCTCTTTATTTAACTATACATAATACATATGGATATACTCACAAGGTGGACCTCTTTATTTAACTATACATAATACACGCACACTCTCAAAATAGATACAAAATCTTCTATCAAAAAACCACAGCATCAAAATGCTCATATGCACAAGCCGCGATCAGAAAGTAGGCGCTCCTCCTCCAATCTCAAACATGAGCAGAACTCTCTCGTTTCCAAGCTTTATACACTATTGCTGTGAAATGTTCCTCACTCAAGGTACAGTTGATGTATCCCTTTCAAGTTCACGTGAAAAGATACAAGATTGCTTGCAATCAATTTGCTATAACTATTATGTAAGGATCACTACTAACCACATATGGACTTTTACTAACAGAATGGAGTGGAGAGGTTTTGAGAAGATAATAGCTAGCGGTGGTTCACAAAATATGGATATATATATAAGTTTTAGGAAGTTGACCGACTTAGCCAAAGTCGGTGTTTAAGTTTTCTTTTTCCTTTCTTCTTTTTTTTTTTGTATATATATAATATATGATAATGCAAGTATATTTTTATTTAAAATAAATAAGGTTATGTAAAACCAGAAACATCCTATTAACGTACTAAATAGAATCAATAAAATAACACGTAAATAAAATGATTTTCAAATATATTTTCGGCACTTATAAAATATAATTAATCTATACAATTAATCAAATACCCCCCCTCCTTTTTCATCGTGTCAAAGTAATTGTAAAGTGTTTGATTGAATAAACATCTACTTATACCAATGAGCATATCTCGAACATTTCACTGTAAAATTTACTTCACAAACAAGGAT